>JAUMHH010000001.1:21853-57923 GCA_032359455.1 Chlamys rubida
GTAAACGTACTTCTGCTATAACTGACTGTAAACGTACTTCTGCTATAACTGACTGTAAACGTACTTCTGTTATAACTGACTGTAAACGTACTTCTGTTATAACTTACTGTAAACGTACTTCTGTTATAACTTACTGTAAACGTACTTCTGTTATAACTTACTGTAAACGTACTTCTGCTATAACTGACTGTAAACGTACTTCTGCTATAACTGACTGTAAACGTACTTCTGTTATAACTTACTGTAAACGTACTTCTGTTATAGCTTTCCCTATATTACTTATATCAGCAGTCATATCGCTGCACATCGACAATACATGATTTAACGCTTTATGTATCTTTGGTATCCATGGATACTCTGATCTTTAAATTTATCGGTTTTTGTATTAAATCGTAATTTAGAATTAGCTTGATAAGCTCTGAAATATAACTGCCACAAAAACAATGTTTATAGTATATGTTTATCACGACTGTTGCCACAGCAAATTGTGCATGTTCATTCGCCAATACATGTATTATACGCGCCAAAGAGTAACACAATCATCCATAAGTGTAACAGTTCATTCAATTATTAGTATCTATGTTGCTATGATAATTGATTTAGTTTTACACACACCTGGACATCTGTAAATAGGTCAATTGTTTTAACCGATCCAGAGGGAGATTTATACTTGGAATTATAGATATATTTAGGTACATTTAAATTGCAGTACAAACACCACCGATACAACAATGAAAGTTGTAAAAGCTCTTATACCTACACCGTGTATAGTGTAATAAACCAGGCCTCATTTATTGTGGAAAGCTATAAGTTCCTTTCTTATACAGCCCCAAATTACAAAACAAAGGACCACGGACTCTTAAAGTGGGCACATAGGAGAGATAGGTATTAAGCAAACATGATAAGTATGTAAGTGGTGTAAGTGGTGTTCAAATATTGAGTTCTTCACACCAAAGGTAGCAATCGTTTCATTAATAAACAGCGGGAGTTAGCCAATACAAACAGGTATAGTACGAACACATATTCGAGATAAGACGCTCAGTAGGTTAAGTACATATACCTATCAAAGCGCTCTCCCACGTGATCACTACATAATGTGCGTACAGTAAATTAGATGATATGCATTATGAATATGTAAAACTGCATGATAATTATATTGATAGTAAGAAACAAACATCTGTAAGCATGGCATGGTTGCTAATGATTCTTGTTCGCTGAAGATATGTTTCCAATACACAATCTCTTCAGTTTATTAAGACGTGTTTACTTGCTCCCTTCAGCGATTCATGCTAATTAAATGCATTCCCTATTATTAACGAATTATAACATTTTTATTTATTTATATAAATTAATGTTTTTCTGTTGTCTTTCTCTGTTTTTGTTCATACAAAAATGTGTTTTTTCTTGCCATATCAGTACAAAACGGTAAATGTAGTTAGAGATGATGCATAGCCATTGCCATAAGCTCACCTTTAGAAACCGAAACAGGATATTTTTTCTCAATCATTAGACGTGAGTTACGGCACGACCACGTCAACATCTCGGTGTGTGCAGAGATTACTTTGAATATATTTGTTTAAGGCCGACTTGAGAGGTTGTGGTTCCTATGCCTCACACCACTCGAGTACTGTAGACCACGCCCTCCAAGGACAGTATAATGCGCGTGTTGTAACTCTAGGGTCATCCCTGGGTGAAGGATCTGAGATACGTGTTATGTCACTAACGATAGGCGACCAATCATGATCACATACTCATTGTATCCTTACTGTCAAACTTACAACAGTACCGTGACTTTATAGTAAGCCTGCCTTACGACGTCAATAACAACTTCATGCTTTATAATATAATTGCCATGCAACACAGATTATAATGTTATCCTTTTTATGTAACAAAGGCTCTTAGCATACATATTTCAACTATATATTACATGTGCAACCATTTCAAAAAATATTATACTGTATGCTCCTCATTACAAAACAATGTAACATGTACTTAAGGTTGAACTGGCATCTTTTCACAAGATTATTTATAACCGTATATATTTTATGTTAAACTGGCATCACAATACAATTGATTACACTTTTCACTTTAAGTTAAACATGCCTCACAATGCAAATCATAATGGTTTTAAAAATTATAATATTATTATATTTTTTTGTAAAAGTATTGTCACAGCACATAATTGTTGTCACATTATAATTTATGTTTAACTGGTTTTACGACATTAATCATAAATGTATACATTGACAAATACGCTGGTATAAATAGATCTGTTCCCGATTCTATTTAATAGATATATATTGAATGAAATCGTAGCATCAACATTTTACTGCGCTAATTTCCTTGTTTTTAACTTTCCAGTCATTTATGGATGGATCACACACGGTAACGATATTTTGGGGATTTGGATTTTTTACGCATTTTATTGGAACTTTGACAGTTATCTATATATTTATTTTGAATGGCGGAATTTTGGTTTCTTTTTTTCTACAATCATGTGAAACAATTGTTATGCTATTAAAGGTTGTGGTAAATAGTGTTACATTTCCTTTGTCGGGTTGGGGAACCTTTGGAGATTAGACTCGGATTAGGAACTTAATTTTACATGTTGGTGGATGGCTATTAATTACTTACTGTACAAATTGGTATTACGGGATTTTGAATTTGTGGTGGTATTAATTGTGAATCATTATTATTGGAATTTTATATGTCTTTTACAAAAGATGTTTATCATTGAATAGTTTTGAGGGTGTGAATATTTTGTTGAATGTGTGCGTAATATGAATATGTTTGTATATGTTATTTCATCGTGAATATTTTGAATTTCAGGACTTGAATGTTTTGTTTTCAGTTTAAATAATTTTGAAAGTATCAGCGATTTGAACTTAACCTTAATGTGTTAACAGGTGTAATGGAACTTGACAACCCTAAACACAATCCTCAAACAGAGTTTATCAGTGTAATGGGACTTCAACACACTCCTTGAAGTCTTAACTCCAGCGAACTACATATTTTAAATGTAATGGGATATGGGCACCATTCTCTAAATCCTAACTCCGTTTGCTATTTTGTCAATAATAATTAGAAATTCAAAGAAAGGAAGCACCTATTTGAAAATTCGAGCAAGTCGATAAAGAAAGCAAAGGTAAACATTGTACTACAGCATGTGACCTTTTTGTTCGTTAGGACTCATATCAGTACTACTGCAGGTCTAAATATTGAAATCCTATGTGTTATGAAGTAGGGACATATGTCGAAAAACAGCAAAGTTGGAAAGGTACCTATACAATCTGTTATAACGTTACAAATGTGGAAAGGTACCTATACAATCTGTTATAACGTTACAAATGTGGAAAGGTACCTATACAATCTTTTATAACGTTACAAATGTGGAAAGGTACCTATACAATCTTTTATAACGTTACAAATGTGCAACTTTTGGCAGAAATTAACAGATCAATTTTAAACAAAAGCATATTCTAGGGAAGCAAGGCGTGAAGAGCGAAATAGGAACATCACTAAACAACACTTAACACAATGCGATGTACATCCTTTATTTTTCAAAATTATATTTCAGATAACTTTAGAATGTAACGTCCCTTGATAACTATGTGTTATAATGCATACGAATACATCTTCGAACTATACCGGCACTGGTTTCATCCTTTCACGTGAGGTCGCGGTCGATAAGCCCATTATTATGTTGATAGCCTACATCGTTGCATCATTTAACGAAATGGACATTACTGGAGAGCTCTTTAGGTCTATTGCTGTCAATACAAGAATAGTGTTAGTCGTGGGACCTGTTCATAGTCAGATGTTGGCGATGTTTTCATATTGTCTTACCCAATATAAAACACATAGGATCTTTTGTCGATGTGTTTACCAATGACACAATGGACGGTTTATGGGGTGGTGAAAGCCAATTGTCTTGGTTGTTAAGGTCGATATATGTACTATCTATTTCATATATACACCTGCTTATTTTTAAATGTGAAAAAAACGACCGACCATTTGTCTTTATAGTCCCGGGGATAGGGTGTCTGTTTACTGTGAGTTGCTGGATGCTGTCTGGGAAATACCAGTAACCACTGTAGCAGATCGTTGTTGTTATTATGACCCACCTTACATAATGTGATCTGAAATATCTTTATTTGAGGATATACAAGTCTAAACAAACTGCTAACTTCTTCCAAATTAATTATAACCACAACATCATGTTGCGGAAACAACCTACCAGACGACAAATATCAGTAGATGTGAACAAAGAAGAAACACACGATGAAGAAGAGGGTGACGAGACAAAAGAGGACGTACCAAAGCTTCCAAATATTGTAGGATTAAGTAGCGTCCAAATAGCACTTGCCCGAATGAAGAAGGGAACTTGGACCGAGCGCATTGCCATAAAACAACTACAGCAGAATTTGAAATCACAGCAAACTGCTCTTAAGCTTCTTCCTATGATTATAATAAGGATGAAAAAAGTGGCTAGGGCACGGATAAAGGAAAGGACACTTCAGTCTAGGAGGTCCAGACGGAAAATACTGCAGATGGACGGCGAGGTGGTCACACCTTTCAACTTGTTAAGGAAAAAGATAATCGGCATAATGATATGCATTCGAATGTACAAGGTTCTTGTATACAATAGGTGAGAATAACTTTTTATCTGTTGGTTTTGTAGAAACAACTACTTAAGAAATTTCGGTTAGTGGGAAAACTTACGGTCATCTGTCTCAGGCTCTTTAAAGCCCACTCCTTAAGGTAAGTAACATTTCGTTTAAACATTTTTTTCTGACTGGTTCACGAAACACTTACCTGTCTGAAGTATTTTGTTAACGCATCAGGATTGTGTGAGGGCCTATGATGCATTTTTTGCTATGGTGTCACAATTGCTCATGTTGTATCGCATTCCAGGTCAGATTTTGTCCTTTTGTGTTGACGATGTAGTACCATTTTAAGATTTTCTGTACATATCTGTAAATTATAAATTATGAACTACACCAATAACAGAGCTTAAATGCTCCTGTTGGAGGTAACTTAACCTTGATTGTATTAGCTGTATGGTATTCTGTTACTACAGTCACTATATGTCCAGAGACATTTTGGTGTTATAAAGGAATTTGGCGATAGATTGAGGGGGAAATATAAAGGAATTTTTAAGAAAGGGAAAAAAGGAGCCTGATATTTGTAAGCGGTATGTGAGGTGGCAAAGAAACGAGGGGAAATTATTTCGAGGTTTTACTTTATATTCTTTATAAAAAGGTTTTTTGCTTTATCAGGTTCAGCACCTGTGGTTCATAACTTAATTATTCACTTTAAATTATTACACTCATTTCAGTGCTAGAATTCTTTATGACCTTTTACTATGAAATATATTTTATGTCGTATGATTAACGTTGATGGGATTAATAGTATTATTTGACGATGGCGTTATATATTATCTGTATCCCCCACAGAGAGAAGGAACATGAAGACGAGGTTTCGCCTTTTATCAAGGGGTTACACTTCCACGACTATGATGCCCCACTTGATCTTCTGTTCGACAGATCTATCTTCAAGGCAAATAAATCGGTAAGTGGTAACCAATAATATAAAATTTTATTTGAAGTGTTTCGCATATTAATTAACCTTTTCAGGAATGTAATAATCAATTAAGTTTGGAGTGTTTTAGCCATGTCACTGGAAACACGAGGTGATACGACCTTACGGCCATTTAAACCTGTACAATGTACGCTGTAGTGAAATGTAAGTGCTACTGTGTCCCGAGTTGATACGACCTAATGTCTAATGTTCAATGAAGCAGATGTACAATGTAAACTGTAACAGGAGAACAGTAAAGCGCCTAGGTATCCCTAGGACACACGACCAAACGTATAGCGCCACTGTATCGAAGGTGGTACGACATAAGGTATAACAATGTGAACAGGATGTAGTTTCTAGCGACAGTTGTACCTTTACACATTATCTTTGTCAAAATTCTACTCTTTGTCATATTTTGTACCGAACGTGCCTAGCGCTATACATATTTCATAGATCTCTCCTCTAGAGTCGTAAGCCTTATATGGATGCATTGTATATGGAAGCTGGTGGCAAAGCCAATTGCTAATATGTCTATATGATATATGTTCATTTGCCTTGTTTTAAAGATGCGGATACCTGAAGAAACAAAGAAAATACTGTGTAAAATCCCACGTAACCGAACAGAAAGAGAAATATATGTGGTAAGAAGTTCACTAGGTCATAACATTTTACCTACACAGTCGCCTTTGTATAGGGTTGTGTATATGGGCAAATAACATATATTTATCATCACGTATATCCATGTGCAACTAAGTTCATTTTTAAAAAGCTCAGTAGAAATAAAAACAGTGAATAACAAAACAATTAAGATAATAGTAACAAATTGCATTCTATATCAGTCCTATTTTACAGTATATGATAACAAAAGCACAAACAATTATTCTACCACGTCCATGACGAAACAGCACTTTTCTGTGATACATTGAAAGTATTCAGTTAATGCTTGTTAACTGTATATTACATTGATGATCTAGCTTTATATTTTTTTCTTTCCCAGATTTATAATAAGATAGCAAAAATATCAAATACACTGTTGGTAATTTAATTTATAAAATAAGAATGTCATTCCAATATCCGTTTTACTTTCCAGGCACAAATTGCTCTACGCAACATTAAAGCCATTGCCGATTACCCTCAAAATATGCAACTGAAGATTGCTCAAGTAGGACAATATGAAAGGTGACTAATTGTATCGAAAATTATCAAATTAACTGTTAAAAGTAGTTGGAGATATTATGATTGTAATCTCTATTATAAATGTTTGCTATATTAAAACATTTATCGATTGTAACAACTACAAATCTCTGTTGTTTTAAAAAATAAAATTGTGTCTTCGATTTGTTAACAAAATTAATGAAGGTAAAAATTCTTTTTTAAAAGGTACGAAGCGAAGCGAATTGTCCTACGTCAAGGCCATCCGGCGTCAGCCTACTACTTCGTGCTGTCAGGAGAAGGTGAGGATGTTAGAAGGCATTTGCATCATGAAGAATAAACCAAAGATCACTTTTAGATCTAAAAGTATATACATGTATTATTCAATAATGCATCAGAGCATATGCCTTGCAAGCAACAGCTTTCACTGCTGGGGACAGTCATTTTACTACTGGGCACAGCCTTTTTACTACTGGGCACAGCCATTTTACTACTGGGCACAGCCTTTTTACTACTGGGCACAACCATTTTACTACTGGGCACAGCCTTTTTACTACTGGGCACAACCTTTTTACTACTGGGCACAACCATTTTACTACTGGGCACAACCATTTTACTACTGGGCACAGCCTTTTTTACTACTGGGCACAGCCTTTTTACTGCAGGGCACAGCCTTTCACTATTGCACCAATAAATTAAAAAAAATGTTATCTCTTTAATTTTTTCTGTATCAACATAGAAAACTATTGGCTACCAATTATCAATGACAGCAATATGTTCATCGCTAATGGTTGAATATATTGGTATAAACCTCCATGTTGTAGCTGTGGTGATGGTGATGGACGAGTCCAGGACGTACGCCAGACCAGCTTTTCACATCAACAAAGGAGGCGATTTTGGGGTTTGTTCACACTTATTATACATAACTCCTAACAATGATGAAACATATTCATCCACTGTCTGTATATTATATTGTTTTTCCAAATAACGTTGATCTACTCGAGAAATAATCGGCCGATTTTATCTATTTATACCACTGTGTCGATAATATGATTATCGAAAAAAGGGTATTTTTATTTACAAAGTAAGCGTAATTTATACTCTTCTAAAAACTCCTTACTACTGTATTGTTGACTAAAATAAGATCCAGAATAAGGCAACGAGGACATACCTCCAATGTTGTTAAGTAAAATGCAGTGCAGATTGTAAATATTGAAAGTAATCTTGTGCCGAAATAAGATGTATTTAAATTATATCTTTGGCACTCAATACAGTAAAAATAAATACAATTATAAATGTATGTACAAAAGTTTGTTTTAAAGATAAAGTAATTTGATATTTGTTTTTCTACTTTCAGGAACTGTCTATCATACAAGGCACGAAGCGCAATGCTACCATCATTTGTAAAGAGCCTTGCGAGTTCCTTAGCATAGCCAAGAAGGATTACAAGCGTATATTTATGTCGGGTGGAACAAAGAGTCTTGGTGATCCGGACCAGGAAAAGTTCTTGAGGCAAGTTTCTATAATCATCTAATTAACTATATAATACATGTGTACTTGGAGTGTTTCATCCATGTACAATTTGTAGATAAAGTGGTAGAATTTTAATTAAATGAGAATTCGATCAACTGGAAAAGTACTGTATATACCAGGACAATAATGAAATCATTAATCATTTACGTTTCGGCGCATACAGGGATTTAATGCACTTTGTTGCAATGTTATGATATACATACTGGTCGCTATAGCTGACTGCGGTTGAATACATAAATTCCTGACTTACTTTGCTTATTCCTGTCGGAGGATAATTAGCTATAGGCTAATCAGTGTAATGCGCCTGGCAATTCGATGGTGCATCAGCAAAAAAACATATTCATTTATAAAAAAATTGTTTTATTGTAAACCGCAAATACGAAAAACAAAAGCTTGAAAAGAAAGTATTCCTTTTGAAACAACAAACCTTCTTTTGCGAACCTTGACTTCTTTGTACGTTTGTACATACAAGGGGAGGTTACCCTGATACCAGGTTTGCCTCGGCCACATAGTGGAGGACCATAAATTAGTGTCTCGCATTTAGCTTCAGTTCCATCAAAACTAGTTTGTGGGCATATATCTGTTTAAAAAAAAAATTATCTAGTTTTTGTCGGACCCTGCTCTATTCCATTACACCTAGACGAATTAATCATAAAAAGCTGCTTAACATTTCCGTTTAGCTGTAGTGTTGTTATCAATGCAATGGGAGTCATTTGTGTAAGCGCCCATGCCATCATTGCCATCATTTTAAACATAATAAAACTTTTTTTGAAAATTTAGATCTCTGAGTTTTCTTGATGGATGGCCACTTGACAAGCTGAAGGAATCACCTGACAAGACAAAGTTCTTGTATTTCAAGTAAGATATTATCAGTTTTATGCAGCAATCTGTTATTCCCGTTTAATTTTGTGACTGTTATTTTTTAATTCAATTTTGTACATAACAAACTTCAGTATTATAACATCCAACTAAACATATTTAAGTCTTTATTCATTTTAACAGAGACAGACGTACAATGTATATACACAGATTTGAACAAGTAAAATAGACATGCTTGAATGTTTGATTTTAAGACATATGCATTAGAATGCAAGTTTTAAATTGCTGATCGCTTAATTTCCCGTACCTATGTTATATTGGATTTTTTCGTTAAAACGTGTTTTGTTTTCGATGCGTGCGTATATATTTGTTTTAGTTTCATTTATCTCATGCTAATAAATTAAAACCCAATCTTGTTTATTTCATAGACGAGGCGACATACTAGCACGGGATTCAAACTACTATGATTGGATCATAGTTGTCAAATCGGTACGTCATGATATTTAAAACTGCTGAAATGGTATCTTTGAACATGAAAAACAGTTTTATATTTAGTCTTTAAGGACAATTTTTTATCAGTTGAAAAAACCCCCAAACAAATGGATAATGTTTTACTTACCTTAAGAAACGTTTTACTCAGAATCAAGAATGATATGTATTTCTTGTAATACAAAAGTATGCATTCTTTCGATGTTAAATTATTTTATTATAACACATTTCAACAATCTTAACTTTATAATGAATAAAAAAGATATTTGATTTCTATAATAGTCGATGTATGATGTTTGTATCTTTATATTTGAAGGGGAGTGTGCGGATCCTAAAAAAGCTGAAGAAAGTAGTCCCTTTTGAATGGAAGAAGAAAGGTATGCATACAGCAATATCACGAGAAGAAAAAATAAATATAAGGATTTAGTAATATTAGTATATCATTTGTTTTTTCCATTTACCATCTTATGAAGACGTTATGTCGTAAGAATGCACATAGGAAATGTTATACAAAATTTATCATATGAATTGTTTGTATTTGTAGCTAAGGTGGTCACGTTTGTTTCTACAAAGGAGAAACGTGATAATCAGGAAAAACGAAACGTCAACCGGAGAATTCTTGCAGAGCTAAAAATCCCTCTACGGAGAAATGTTGATGAAGAGGACGACTTTGTAGAGGAATATCCTGGTAAACCACGCCCGTTTCAACATCCACTTCCTGACGGCTCAAAATGTGATAACCAAGCTAATGACGATGACGTCACTCTACCGGATATACATCACGCCCAGAATAAGGAAAACAAACCAAGAAATTCGTTTCCAAAAATAGAGTCGCAGATCTTGCCTCGATTGGCCGAGGGGAAAGAAGCCGAAGAGGACGATGAAGATGAGGACGACGATGAGGAAGGAGAGGATGAGATCGACGATCTACCGACTGATGCCAATTCAGAACAGCTGAAACAAATACATAGATCTGGTGAGCTTCCTATCTATTATACAAACTGTTCAGAAAAGGCTAGCAGACCGCTTAAGAGGGAGTATTTAAGAAACTTGTTGTTGAACGTTTATGTATTAATTGGAATCGCGATGTTAATAACTGGGTTATGTTGATGACACTAATTTACCTAAGTTAATTCACGTCAAAGGACGTTATTAAACACAAAACTGCGAATCAAATACCTTTAATATCATCCATCCTTACACATCACATTGCTACGTATTTATCAAATAATGTCATGACCAACAAGGAAAGATAAGAATAAGATACATGTATATTAGGTGGTTGAAACGTTCATTGACTAAGCTTACACTGTAGTTGCTGAGTCCATCTTCCCGTCCCACAAATCATTCGATCACACACCTTGATAACACTTTAATGGTTCGGAGAAATGTAACCTGCATTCTATTTTACATGTGTAAGATGACTTGTCTGGTAGGGTCACCGACAAAACACTATGATAGAGAGACAAAATGTATCTGCTGTACCCATTACCATACCTGGGATATTCATGTTCATCTGAACCATTCGGATCTTCCATCACTCCAGTGTCAATTTGAATACATTCCTAACGGGAATACCATATCGTGTAAAAATGCCTGTTTAAACCTAAGCCAAAATCAAACAGATGCATTGCCTACACCTTACAGGTGGTCGAGGAAGGCGACGAACAAGCGTGTTTGAAAAGGAGAAGGAGTTGATGGGTTTCAAAGAGCACAAACGAACGATTCAGGACGACCTTGCCAAGAAAAAGGTAAACTTACATGGACGATATCATTGTAACTTCAGGCCTTGAAATCGAATGAGTTTTGTATTATTCCATATTTAACATTATCAGTTACCTCTCTTTTTATGCATCGGACGTGTTAGTGACATAGTGTCTCATACCCAACATGTGTCTGACGATTATCAC
This sequence comes from Chlamys rubida, assembly GCA_032359455.1. Lineage (NCBI taxonomy): Eukaryota > Metazoa > Mollusca > Bivalvia > Pectinida > Pectinidae > Chlamys > Chlamys rubida. The sequence continues at coordinate 33,337 of JAUMHH010000001.1, forward strand.
TCTTCCCATTGGTAGGTGTTTTTTGTGTGTTAAATATACCGTTAACTGACGCCATGATGTCATTGACTGTTATTATAGAGCACCATTTAATAAATTATGATACTTTGACATGTACGTGTTAATATTCACATTGAGTAAGTTATTTACAAAATAGTGCAGTGCCATGTATTCGTTACAGGAGCTGGATGACATTACCGAAGCCGATCTCAGACCGGAGTTTGTTGAAGTACAGACATTAACGAAAGGACATGCATTTGTAAGTCCTAGTTCTGAAACCTGGCCCGTAGAATATCCAAAACATAACGTAGTTTTGATAATAAGATAAGTTGTTGTTTTTACGATACAATAAGGAATTATCAATGTTCGTGTGTAGTACAAATTGTAGCACATCATACAGGATTAACATTTGAAATATAGTTATCGACATGTTTCCGACTCTTCATGCAATTCCAATTGTTTGTGAGCGGATGTTCAAACATTGTCTACCGAGTACTTTTTAAAAGAGTTATTTACCTTTGAGCGTAAATCAAAAAAGAAACAAATCTGAAAGAACGATAACTCGAATAGTACTAGCACCATATAAAGGGATGATGGTCAAATGACGAATGATTTCAATACTATTAACCATTATCTAAATGAACGATTTACCTTTCACGGAGATACTTATGGGTATTAATGGTTTAATTTTTAAGAAAGGTAGTCATAATCATATATAGGGTTTTTATTAGATATAAATTATTTCTTTTATACAAAAGTAAGCATTGTTATATGTAATTTTTTGTTGTTTAGAATTAAGTTATTCCTATATGAATGGTTACTGTTTCAGAGATTATCACTTGTTACTGTTTCAGAGATTATTCATGGTTTCACTTTTACGAAGGTTAGTCATTATCATACATGAAAATAAAAGTTTACACTTTTACAGGGTTTAGTCGATCTCATATTGGAACCTCAGCCCAGTTTTTGTGTGGTGAGCAACGGAGCGGATATTATTCTAATTGACAAGGAGTTCTACGTCAATAATGCTTCAGATGCTCTGAAGAACAAGATGAGACAAGAGGTAAAGTACATCATAATTTAATAATAAAATATAAAACACTGCGCATGATGCATGAAAGGATTACCATACGATATAATCAGGATTTGTCTGTGTACTTTGACGAGGATACATGGGCCTTTCGTTCATAGGTCAACACGATTCCTGTTGATTTCTTATCTTTGTTTTGAGGTCACCTCGGTTCGTTGTATTGTATTCCGTTATTTTGTGTCCAACTCACTTCTTGATATTGTCTTCTTTTTTTCCAACTCAGTTCCCATTGTTCTTTTATCTTTCTTTTTTTCAGATTCCTGTCGGTTTTTTTCTTTTGTTTTGAGGTCATCTCGATTCCTTTTTTTTTCTTCTGTTTTGAGATCACGTCAGTTTCCGGTATTTTCTTCCGGAAGTTTGTGAGGGCAACTCTGTTCCCGTTCTTCATTTTGGCTTTGTTTTGAGGTCATCTCAGTTCAAGATGATGTCAATTTAGATTTTGTACTTGTATCCGGTGGTACTTTTATTGTTGTTTTACTCATCATTTGTATGTCTTTTTGAAAACGGAAGATAATGGGTAAGACATGTTCAATGTATTTACCTGAATGCTCATATCAGAGAATTAACCGCTTTCTCCCTATATCTGTCGGGTTTAATCATTCACATATTTTAGTACGAAATTACCGTACGTGGCAAGACGTCACATCGTCTGTATGTGGTGATAGTGCTTATGAAGACAAATATCGAAAGCATGAAGATCAATTATTATTAATATGTATATCAATTTTGGTGATCTTCAATTATATAAACTGAAGCTCATGCCCTATTCTTAGAATATGTAACCTAAGAATGACCATCAATCATAACTAATAATCTATCAACGGAAAATGTCTATTCAAATGTGAAATTACTGTGAAGAACAAGATTGGATATGTGAAAAGTAAATGAAATAAATGGATAGTAAAAATAATAAATAAAAATTAAAACGCTTATCAAGTTCGATATAAGCATAGAATAAAATCAATATAGAAGTTCACTTATAAAGAATTTAAATCGATTGAAAAATTAAAACCTTTAAATCAAATAGTTCAAGGCTAGAAATATATATCTGTATTTGGTATTTTCCAAGTTTCATTCAATATCTAAGTGATATTTGATACCATAATTGTTTTCTTATTTAACAGCTATGCCCCTTCCCGACTGACGAGGAGATGCAGAATAAACTACAACAGAACGTAGACTGGTCAGCTTACCGTACAGAAACCATAACACAGACTCTGGATTACTTAAAAACCAGACGGGAGCAGCGCATGTCATTGACTGCTTGACGTTGCGAAAAGTGTTCATCTAGCAAAATATATGTGATGTGTGTAACTGGAAAAATACTTCATCAAAGTATTACAGATTACAGAACCATTTCGAATATTCTCAAGAACTATGAGGGAAATCAAAATTAAAGCAGACGGTCACGAAATTATTAAATTCGTAACGTTTAATGGAAAGAAATATCACCTTCGGAACAAGTGCCTTTCACATCAAAGTATGGCATAGTAAATCAAAATGGTGCAACATGAAAAACAAATATTACAATATTAAATCAAAAGTGCTCTTTAAAGATTGACTGGATTATTTTGCTCGGTTAATGATAGAAAGACGGTTTAACACACCGCCACTGTGCCAAAAATTACCATTATGTGTGAAAGGACGTCTCAAGTCTCCTACACTTCTTTTGTATATGTTCACAATCCTTTATATAATATATATTTTATTTATTTTACAACAATTTTGAAATAACTTTTGTCTAAATAAACTAAATCACTATTGATGACCCGGATGGAATTGCATAGAGGGTCTTGATGTGGAAGGAAACCGGAGAAAACCCACGTTTTGGTCGGGCAGGCGACTCAATAACTGTTCACGTCTGATAGGGGAATCGAACCCCGGCTGCCTTGGTAAAAGGCGAGTGTGCTGTCTATTGCGACCACCCACACATATTTATTTACCATGCTTTCTTAAATTGTTTGCAAAACCGACTCTGCTATTTATTCCAGGCAAATGATTTTTATCATATCACTCACTTCATACCGGATTTATACTTTTACATATTTGAAGTGATTTTGTACTTACATACTAACATAAAAAACAGTATAAAGTAGCTACATCGTCCTACACTATCATTACTATGTGTTTTTAATGTTGCGAAGGATAGGATATAATTACTTGCTATTAAAATAAACTTGGCTATATTGAACTTCAATGAATCTATTTTTACTCCAATTTGTAGTTTTGAAAAAAAATAGCTGTCTGAAATTTCCCCCGAAATCATAAAAACATACTAATAATTGCTAGCTTCTCCATGGTATTTTTTAAAATTGCGTTAAACTATTATTGAATCGCTTTTTTAAAGAGAATTATTCCTCCTAGTAATGTGTTAATCTTAAGTGCAGCAGCACAATGTCCTTCAGGATTAGTTGGACAGTGCCTGTGTGCTGTACTCCATGCTATGGTAATATAGACGACACTTACGTGTGTCCAGGTAGGTCGGGTTCGGGGCTTGTCTATAGATCCTAGTACTGACACATATGCTTAAGTATTACGACAGCAGTTATTATTTTTCTATCATTCTCAGCTTTAGTGTATATTTCCATTGAAATACACGCAAATAACTTCAGGTTGTTTTGCTATCTATTAACTCCTAAAAATGTGCAATACTAGACTATGATGCGATACTATTGCATGACATGATTTTGTTAAGATACCGACCTATTGTCTTTCCTTTCTGAAAACAAATCAATAGATTTTATACATGTATAGATTCCATCACCTTTTCATCATATTTACAACCTCACACAAAAATGTTCATTCATTACGCAGTTACGTAATTCTTAAATGTTATCCGTAATTCAGTAATATTTATTTCTGTATATGTTATCTTTTTTTTTTAATTTTCGGTGAAACATGTAACAATGATAAGAAATCATATCTAACACTTAATCTTTCATATTTCAAACTGGTTATTGTTTTTACATTTTTGTTAAGCATATACCATATATTATTATTGGATATCCATGTTTCGGGCCTCCTTCATATATGTGCATGTTAACGTCACTGTTGTGTTGGGAAAGTGATGACAAACATCGCTGTGTATATATTATATATATTTACTATTGATGAAATGTATGATACGGTGTAAGCATCATGTGCACGTGACCTACGTTTAAGATATTCACCACAATTACTATTCTATGATTTAACACACAGACAATATGTACCGGATTAGGTCTGTATTGATTTTTATTTTACTAATTTTCGTATAAGTATACCGCAAGAATGGTCAGATATTATTATACAAATAGTTTCGGAATTTCAAATGATATAGAATAAACCAATTTCATCCAAATATTCGGAAATTTTTGACAAATTTAATGAGATTGACAATGCCTACATATCTGGCACGTCATAATACCGGTCTCGAATCTGTCTCAAATCGGCAGCTTCGATAACTTTGTAGGGCACAGTCGCATGAATGACAAAAGGACTAATTTTTCTCCCCGAAGCGAGTACGCACGAGTATAATATGTATGTCATGTGCGATGTCGTGAAGGTCTACCTCCTCTCTGCGGTCTTTTCTGATAAGGATTTTGGAACGTACAGTTGGTTGAATTGCAAAGATTATCTGACCATCTCTGTAATAATTTAGGGAGAAGGAAAGGAAGATATACATAAATAAGTATATTTCATACTCTTATACCTTAAATTACCAATCTAACTATTTTGTGATTCTTATTTTTTCTAAGATGATGTGGTAGACGTTATTCTAGATGTGTTAATAAAAAAATGCTAAGATTTACAATGACAATTACATGTATGATTTTATTTACAGACAGGGCCATTATATCGTAAAGAATGATATAATTTAAAAACATAAAATTAATTGAATGTTGTTTTACCTTCATCCACAGGTTATGACTTTAAAGATCATTAACAATTTACTATTAAAATCATGCAATGTTTCAATATGTTAATTTTTTAAAAGACAAAGTGTCAGCGATGCTTCTTGGGTTGACTTGGAACTATTCTGAAGTGAAGCACGTGTGGTTTCAGGCAGTCAGTTTGATGAAAAAGAAAAAATATTTCCTTCAAAACAAAAATCGATTTCTACAATGCGTTATAAAACACCATACTATTCATTCATTTCGATATCACATACAATCAATTTAGTTAGAAATTAACACATTGATTATATGCATTTAATACAGCATTTTTGTTTCATTTTCAAGTTACGGGTTGTATAATTATCATTTAACATTGAAACAAATACAAGGTTTATTTTATCACACAACTAAGAATGTTTGACAGTATTACGAACAACTAAGCGTGCGTTTTATGTTATTAATGACGTTAATACGTCACCATATTGGCTCTTTATCTAATATTTAAATTATGACGTCATAATATGATATGAAAGTCTTTGATGTCATTTCATTTTCATTTTATGATTTTATGACAATTTGTCATGTGACACATTAAAAGATAAGGTTATCGTAAAACTAACATTATTTAAAATGAGCAACTACAAACGCTGGCATAGCTGAACATTAACATTTGTCGTATACATGTATATCGTCTTCATCTATAGGAAATGATTAGATGAAAATTTGCATTGAATAAAAATTGACATATCAAATGCAAAGAAGCACATGGTATGATTGTAAAGTGACACTTGAATGTATGTACATATAAACAAGTTATTTACCATGCTGACATTAATCAATGATCATCAATCGACTAAAAAGACCACAGCCGAGCCGGAAACTCAGACACCAAAATAGATAAAACAAAACGGGAACTGATTAATGTACCGCGTGCCAAACCTTGTGACCTTAAAGTGGGAGATTGCCATTATTTAGACCATTAATATCGAAATTAGTAAATTCCAATTTATTTTCATGTCTGACCTGATCAAACACAATTTAAAACATCTGCGACGTTCTATAAAAGAACTAGCTAATACCTTCTAGTAGGTAAATCAATATATAACATTAAAAATGGCTCTCAAGTTAAAAATGTGTTCTGTATATTGATGTATATAAGCACTTGTACATGAAACCAATGGACTACTTCCCGACACTCGTTACAAGATCATTTGCTGATATGCCAGTTCAGATGACCCATCGTGACGACAGGAACAAAACGTTGAATGGTTGACATCAGTCGTAGAATAATACCAAGTGATAAAAATGGCATGGTCTCTTTACCGTAGATACCTTAATGCGTCAGATGTACCGATACATGTACACAGCATGTGTAAATCAACGATGGCAAAATATCAAGTGAAAAGTTGTATACAATATATATATATATATATATATATATTATTCTTAACGGTTGTACTATATAAAAGTTATAAATATCTTAGTACGTCTTTTCGTCGTCGTAAATTCAGAAAAATTGAAGTTGAGCAAGTTTGAGGAGATTTTACAAAACACAAAGTAGTTTGTAACGACATACCTATAATAATGTAAAAATGCTCTAACATAAAAGTTTGATTATTTGAAGCGCTGTTAAAGTTCTAATGGGGAAAAAGTATACCATATCATCTGTCTTAGGAGTGAATATAAAAGTTTATCACGTGACCTAATTGGTGTCAGTATTATTGCTATACATTTTACCGACATCATCCAAATCCTTTAAATAATTAATTGCCTTTAAAATTCCTACAATCAGTTAAACAAAAAATAAAACATGTTTGCTCTTTGTGGGATATATAATATGCATATTATCTTATTACACAGTTATTAATTATTTGTGTAATTTGATTTAATGATTCTAAGACTGGTTTACATTTTCAATGCAGTTGCATATTCACAAATATAATATTCTATGATTATGACAGAAAATTGCATCTTACTATTTTACATTAAGTTGACTTGCTAATTCAAAAAGACATTTTTTCATAAACGCCAAAAAATACCCTTTAATATGCACACTTAACAATTTATGACGATTAGTGGCACTTATCACTAAATTGTATTTTGTCCGTGTCCATGCCCTTTAGGTCTTCAAGAGTACATGGTGACATCCATATTATTTAATACCATAATTGGTTTTGAATGAGGTACCCCGGGGAGGCAACTGATCAGGGACCAGAAGTCAGTCACGTTATTGTTGTTACAGACCTGAATTATTTCACGCCTAAGTACAATTATAAATCACTTTATATTTAGATATTATTCAAATAGGGGATGTATAATCTGATTGTAGTTGACGCCGTGTAAGAACAGCATCAATGCAGACCAGGTATCCCCATTTTCTTGACGTTAACCAATGGGTGGTCATGTTAGTCGAAAGGTATACCGCTTTTGATGGATTTTTTACCAATGTGTGGTCATGTAACCATCACCAGGCCAACCATTTTTTGATCGATTTTAACCAATGGGTGGTCATGTTAGAGTCACCAGGTATCCACCTTTTGCTCAATTTTGACCAATGGGTGGCCATGTTACATTCACTTTCGCTCGATGTTAACCAAGAGGTGGTCATGTTGCAGTCAACATGTATACGTTTTTGGTCGATGTTTTAACCAATGAATGGCAATCACCAGGTAGGAGTGACGTACAAAGTTGGTTGAAATTTAAACTTACTACTATGCACGCAAGCCAATTGTTTGCAATATAAGGATGCAAAAACGGTAAAGAAATGATTGAGTATTAATGAGTACGAAGTTTATATCTACATGTAAGGTAATGTCAGAATTAAACAGAAATACAAAAATGTGACAGCATGTTTCAGTATCAGTGTATTGCAGGAGATAAAAAATCTACCATAGAATTATTTTTAATGAAAATAAAATCCATGCAATAACATTGCGTACAATTATAAAAAAAACCGGAAGGTGGATTAGCTATATTAAGAATATTTAAAATATTTATTAGAAAAAATCATCAGCGCTTTCGCATGTGAATAACTATTTTTAAAAGGAAGTACCCAGCGGACGTTTGCTGGTACTACCGATGTAATTACAGTTAGCATGTGAACGATCAATGTATAAATTGATATTGAAAAACATGTTTGGGCAGTAATTGATCAACCGATATATACAGCTATAAATGTAGTTATATGTTAGATATTCTTTTTGTTCAACACTTGATATGTGATTATATTAGCATTTGTTTTATACATATAATATAAGGAATTATTCAAATATATGTTATTTCAGCTACTCGATTGTTCTGTTAAGAATATTATGAAAAAATAAATACCACAGCGTCAATAGATAAAACATCATGATAATTCCGATGATATTCACCAACTACCTCAGTTGACACTTTTTTATTATCAGGGAAACACTTAAATACAATGATTGTAAACCAAGTGATGTAGGGTTTTCAGTCGACCTGATGAATCTATCCAGAAAATCGTCATACTTATCAGTGTCTGTAGTGGCGATTAATCAGTGAATCCGGTATGTTAATGCCTAGGAGAGGAAATTAAGATATACTGAAGGTAAATGTCACGATATTGAGCTAAGAAGAAGTCTGTGGTGTTTAGCTCCAAGTCCTGCAGGATACAGAAGATGTAAAAAGTAATGGAATTTCTTTTTAAGCACAAACATGGACAATATAGACGATAATGTGGAAGTGATATGGGTGGACTGGACAAGTATCGAATTGGATACGATTGTACTTTCTATATTTATGGATAACACGGTATTACTCTTAATTACATCTTCATTCAGAAATCTTATGTTTTCAATTGCAGACCTTACTAACAAAACACATTGTAAAATTATTTCAGGATTGTACGTTCAGTTCCAAATTAAATTGATTATTCCCTTGAATAAGCGATATATCTTGTCCATGTTTAAAAGGAAATCGCTCAGATGAGGTAATTTCCTAAGACAGTCAGATGTTTACCATTCTGATTAAAGAGACTCATTAATCACGAACCCAAAAAGCCATTGGTTTTCGGCCATCAATCCCTAACAAATAATGTGTTTTCCCTGTCCAAATAACATTTTCCTCTTTGAGTTTCCTGGTTGTATAGTCATATATATGTTTCTATGTTCTACTTCCATATACAAAAGACGTATCATTTGCATCAAAACAATGGAATATATGCCGGTATTCACACCCTTTCATGCTTTAGTGAACGCCTGCTTTTGCTATCAATCGCCTTCCCCGGCATGCTGAGCCACAAATTAAGAAGTCGGCGGATGTGTTTCGCTTTCAGGAGAAAGTTTTCTAAAAGCTCTCTGGGTCTATTGTGAGGCGATAGAAATGGGTGAATTCACACTGTGGATAATCAGAGGGGATTTCTCACCTTGGTGAATTGCAATCAGTACCAAAGTATTGATTCGCTCCTGACTAAAATGCAAACTCGTGTGCGTGTTGTATGGCTGAAAGGATATTTCAATATAGAATTCATTATTTTATAGGACCAAATTATAAGCTCATGTGTGAAGTTATTCGAAGTGGGTTATTAGATACCCAGGTATCCTGTACAATCAATGTTTCGCCACCTAGCAGACCTAAGAAACGTTCTCCTCTATCGCCCCCGTAGACCTTTATCATGTAGATTATCATTAGTAGTAATCAAAGCGGATTTCCGACAAACTACGAATAGGCATTAATATTGCTGTCCTTCTTGCTTCTCCTGATCTGTGATGACATTTTAAAGATGAAATGGCATTAACTGAATCGCCATGGAAACCGACGCAGATAGCTTATTCTGTATAATCTCCTTCTGTAGTGACTTAACGGCAACAACACGTCAAAACGTTATTTCTCAATATAGATATATCACATTTACAATGAGACATTTAAGTGATGTAAAAATTGAACGGAATAATGTCTCACTCGCTTGCATTTCAGAAAAATCGTGATCAAATACATTTAGGTACTATATAATGGTTTGAACTTGTAAGGACTTGTCCTTTTAAAACAACGTTATTATTTTGTGTCAAAGATTATCTTGTAAGTACCTGATATGTATATTACACGGACGATCTTTTTTTTTTTTTTTTTTTTTGTGGATGCAAAATGTCTATTAAGATCATGGACGATCGGGTGCTTTTGATTGTGTTTTTAAGTTAAGATATTTTGGCTGAAGAAATTAAATTTTGTATAAAAACAATTCGATTTTTTAAGTTTTGGGAGAATACGATCAAATGTTCCTCTTTGAGAACAATCGGATGTTCTTGTGAAACAATTGATGTACTTAGTGACTTTGGGCGTGTTTTGTGAGAACGTTTGTTTGTACTTTTGAGTACAAAACAAATGTTATGAAGGAATGTATAATTTGTTTTTTTACCTTTTGCAATGTTTACAACACAAACTGCTGACGAAACCTTTACACGTTACAATATAACAGTTATGACATATTGTAAACTGTTGATATTAGTACAATTACCACGTTGAGTTTTATTAATATCTATTTTTTAACGACACGTATCTAGTGTATGTGTTGTACATGTAGTAACCACACAAAAACAATCTTTAGAAGCGTGATGGTACTTGATTTTATAAACTTCACTTTATAAGCCCATTTGTGGATAGGTTGTGGTAAACATGCTTTATTAAATTTCACATCATTTGGAACATGAAAGTTTTTTTTCGTAATTATATTAAACTGATAAGAGCTTAAGGTTGTTCGTGCTTTTGATGATATTTGCTCTCATGCCATTTTTTAAGCATTACATAACTTCATTGCTATTTCAGTAAGAATAATCTGTGTGAGATGACTTTTACAGAACACAAACATCTAGTCAATATACATTCCATTAATGTAATAAACACATTTTAATTACTTCGGCAATATAGTGACATACCAAAGGAAAAGGCTGTTCCGTAACCAAGGTAAATCGCCAGGGACTGTTTGTTAGAGAGTGCGCGGATACAGTTCATTTCTCGTGGATCATACTGGGTTTGAATAGGACGTGATTGGTGTGCTTTAAACCGACAAATTCTTTCATCGCTCGAGTGAATTTATGCATACTACAGAATAATTTCAGTGGTTTCCTTTTTTTGAATTTCCAATACATTTTAATAGTGTTACAGGTTTTGTATATTCATAACTGTTCTCGGGAACAATGTACGGACCTCGGAGTGGTCGAGCCCCTAGTGAGAACACCACAGGTGAAAACTAAGCGCCACAGAAATGGAAAGGTAACACCAGGAGAACGCGCATACCAGTTTAGAAAAGGTATTGAATTAATTGTACTTGATAACTGTGGCTGGTTCCCTCTGTATAAAAAATACACTATTTTATTCATGAACTTCGTTATGAAGACATCAAATAATCTTAACACCTAGAATCGTCATTCTGTGCAATATTGACAATTTGACAATTAACAAAAGAAATGGGTTTCTTGAAGGCTTATCTTCCCGTGTAATTAGTACGGTTATACTGCATTTGAATTATATGTTATAGAAGTCATATTTGTACACCAATAGCAATGTTATGGTTAAGATAATATTTTCTATAGAGATAGTGATGTTAATGTTAAGATAATATGTGTACATCAATGTTTTTTGTTATAATTATTTGTTTAATGAAGGTAATGTTAATGATTAAGGAAATATTCTTATGTTAATTGTTAAGATAATATCTATGTATACATAGGTATATTAATAATCGATATAGTTATGTTAATAATTAAGATATATATCTATACATATGATTAAGATAACGGTTCAGACAATATCTTTATAGTGATAGTTATGTTGATGATTAAGATCATGCTTGTTTAACTAATGCTTCCGTTAATTATTAAGAGCAACTAGAATAGTATAATATCACAGCATCGCAAATGCGAATAACTAAAGAGAACTAAACGTTTTTCAAATGCTATTTTAAAAACTAAAGGCAATGACTATAAAACCCTAAATAAGGGGTGGTATCTGTGTCAATATAAACATACACATTTGGGATGATACCTATGTAAACAGGGAATAGTACCTTTTTTCTAAAATAAAACTTTGATAAGGAATGGCAAATGCGTCTTATATATATATGAATAAAACTGAGGATGAAACATGTGTCTAAATAAATAAGAATAAATAGGGGTTGTTGATACATTTTATAAAAAAACATTTTTTTTTTGTTAAAGTTTTGTCTAAATTAAATTTAAATAAAAGGATGTTGTATGTGTCTTAATCAGGACAACTAGAGGTTGGTACCTCCTATTTAAAATGAATAAAGGGACATAATAAGGTTTAACTAGGTGATGAAATATGTACCTATGCATGCATTTAAGTTAAACAAGGGAGTAGACATATGTTTAGATAGATGATTGAACAGCACTCATAGTGGTTACTGTATGTGTGGTTACTGTATGTGTGGTTACTGTATGTGTGGTTACTGTATGTGTGGTTACTGTATGTGTGACATTGAAGATAAAAAAACCGATGTTAATATAATAATACTGGACGCAGGCAAATGCCTATATATCCAGATCATATATGGGGTAAAAAATACTATAATGAAAGAATGTTGGTTCCCTAATATTTTTCTTTCTCCGACTGAAGTAAACAAAATGTGTGAACTATCAAACACGTATGAATAAGGTTTTGTTACGATATTTATTTAAATTACAGTTCATCATTTTAAAATGATGTTGTAGCTAGGACTATTGTTACAGTCGGTGTACTGATTGCTATAAAACCTATAACAGCGACAATAGTGTATATAAAATTGAAAAAAGATGCATACAAGGGTGAAATGTTTTGTGACCATTCATGTTAAGTTGGTAAAGAATTCTAAAATTCGGATCCGCCGCAAAAAGGCCTGTTGTATGATTACTTGTGTTAAAAAGGATCTGACCTTTATGCATGATGGCCTCGTATGCAAATTTGTTAGGAAAGGGCCCGTCACTTAATCGATAGCAATGACAATACTTGTTCGTGAAGATGTGGCATGTTTCCCTGAAGTAGGCCGAGCGATGGATCAGTACGGCCTGAGCATACAGTTACAAGACTAGATCAGTCAGGGATGAACACTCCGCTGACGAGATGTAAAGATCAAATTCTATCTTAATCAATCATAATTTGTACTCCGAGAGCTGCCTCATCCGTATAATGGTTTTGCTGATAAAAGACCGTTAGAATTATACCCACCGAAAGAGGCCCAACATACCGCTTATTTTCAGTTATTTAAAATATAAATCGTACTTAAATAAACGTTATCATGAAATTTGCAACTTTGTTGAAATCTAAATCCGGCAGAAATGGAAATCAAACAAAGAGTGAATGTCGTTTGTGACGTTGATCGAACTCGAAAAAGTATTTGTTTCTAAATTTTAAAAGAAAACCATATTGTGACGTCTTTCTACCACAATTAATATTCAAAAGCACACATTTTTGTTTACTACTCTATACCTTAATTACGTCAAGTTATGCTTATTTCAAAACAACAAATGTTGAGTGTTCATAAAGCTCCTAAAATTCGCATAATTCATTATGGTGCTTTATCGCAGATGAATGTTCGAAATTGGAGTGAGCGAAGTCAAAGGGCGCCAATCTTCAAACCAGCACGTCCTAAAGTGCAGAATGTTAACCAAAGTTGTGAAAGGCTTGATCAACTTTATTTAAATAATCTAAGAATGCACCTCAATTCAGTCATATCATAAGTCTTAAATATTTAGATGAATTTCTTTATGAAATGTATAGAGATCTTTGTCATGAGTGACTATCATCAGAACAATTTTAGTTGAATATCTAGATATACTGATTCCGTTTAATAATTCAACTATTGCTTAATATGTTATCCAGTCAATAAACATGGATAAAATTGAGTCCATGTTCCATATGTTGAATGCTTCAGAAAGTTGAAATTTCAAATACATTTCGTTTTGTTTATAAAAACCTGAAGTGGTTAGATTGAGTTCCGCGACAAGCATATACTGCGTTTATTTTGAATGAGGAAAACATCGATTTAAAATTTACCTTAATGGGTAAGTAGACTAATTCAGCTTAATGCAACCAAACAATTTAAAGAAAATCTCCGTCACGACACTCATTTCTATGGTACATGTTTAATTGGAGTTAATACTATTTAACAACAATTGATATGTGTTGCATATGGCTCCAGGGAAAATTATATAAAAAAGGAAAAATATACTACATGATGGTTTGTTTGTTTGATCCCCTGCTAAATCCATCTTCGTCATAAGTCCGCTCTTTTTTCGGCTTTGATACTATTGCAGCAAGCTTACCTCCTTCAATCTTTGACACTATTGCAGCAAGCTTACCTCCTTCAATCTTTGATTGCTGCTCGATAGCCATATCAAATAAACTGGCTTTCTGAGCAACAATCAAAAGGTGAGGAGATTCATATTCATAAGCGATAAATCAGGTATGTAAGTAGATTGTGCCCTCTCTGTATGCAGGTTGGTTTGAGGCACTGTTAATCCAAATAATCTCACTTCTTGAAACTGAATTAAAAATACATTGGGAAACATTGAAATTGTAGACAAAAATTGTCACTCCAACAGATAAATGAAATTTATGAGTGGGGAGAGGGGAAATTCGTGAATATATATTAATATTAAACAGGTTTCCTTGAAGTAGTATCAGACACTTCATTGCAATGCATGGACACATTCGGGTAAGGTTCGGCATACTTTCCGGGTTGTTGTTTGTATCTCGTTAGTCTGAAAGGCAAACAAAATGGGATATCCCAGAACAGCGACGCGGCAAACACTTCTGAACACTGGCGAGACTATGGTGAGTCAGGGCCAAAGATGTCAGGTAAATAGCTCACTTCATATACTACTATAGTAAACATATTCAGAATTATTGAAGTAGAAATGTAATTTCAAATCTTACCGTGCCGTGGTTGTGATCCATTCACTTAAATAAAATGACTATTAACCATGATCAGCTTACTTTGAAGGCATCCCTCTCAATGCATGGTCACTATCATCCGTTTTGAAGTATAACTGTTGCTCAATTCTTAATGCTATTTCAACATCCTTCTATTTATAACTTAGCACTTTAAATTGAAACAAGCACCACATAATAAATGTGTTCTGGCTGGAGAGGCCACAGCTGATCACCATTGTCCAACTCCTAAAAGGGATGTGACCCTAGACGTCCGACATCTGTGGGTATTTATATCGGATCTTTCCTCTCAATCCCAGCAAGGTGTGGAGCTTGGGCACAGATGGGGCTGAAATGTGTTCCTCGACTTAGGGAGTCACATCTTAATCATTTTAGAAATATTGATATTTCAACCATGCAAATTTCACGCTCCAAGTATAATCCCCCGTCAATTTGAGCTAGAAATTGGCGCACACATGATTTCCACTAAATGTGGCCTGCCCGCACCCTGCCATTGATCTACACACAGGAATAGCATGGCCCGCCACGTTTCAATTCAAATCCTTATCTATCGCCACGTTGACGAAATGCAAATTGTATACAATTTTTATGAAAAAAACATCTCCAGCATGTATCTACACATCAAGTAGCTCCAATAACTAGACCCTTACTCCAATCATAACCACTATCACATCCACATAATACTAGATATAGGTTTACATTCCTGGACATAGATTTGCTTAACTCAATACTAGATACAGATTCAACTACCAAGATACTAGACAAAGGTTTGCCAGCCACAATAATAGACATATATTTACTAAACGAATTACTTACCACAGGTTCGCCTACCACAATATTTTAAACATTATTCAAGTACAACAGTAATTGACAGTTTCACTTGCCATAATATAAAACATAGATTTACCTTCAACAATACTACTCGTTTGTTTACCCAACACAATATTAGATAGTTTCACTTACCACAATGCTAGATACAAATTCGCTTACAAAAACTACTAGATGGTTTCACTTACCACAATGCTAGATACGAATTCGCTTACAAAAACTATTAGATAGTTTCACTTACCACAATGCTAGATACGAATTCGCTTACAAAAACTACTAGATGGTTTCATTTACCGCGATGCTAGATACAGATTCTCCTACCACAAGACTAGACGGTTTCACTTACCACGTTGCTAGATACAGATTCTCCTACCACAATACTAGATGGTTTCACTTACCACGTTGCTAGATACAGATTTTCCTACCACAAGACTAGACGGCTTCACTTACCACAATTCTAGTCACAGATTTATCTGCCACAATGCTAGAAACAGAT
Organism: Chlamys rubida; assembly: GCA_032359455.1. Classification (NCBI taxonomy): domain Eukaryota; kingdom Metazoa; phylum Mollusca; class Bivalvia; order Pectinida; family Pectinidae; genus Chlamys; species Chlamys rubida. Next base: position 49,529 of record JAUMHH010000001.1, read on the forward strand.
TCATTTATCACAATCCTAGAAACATGTTTACCTACTCGAGTAATGCTGTCCTAGTACGTAATATCCGTCTCGCCTAATCACCTTTGTGTATGGTATTGTCGATACTTTTACAACAGTGAAGCTTAGCATTTATTGATATTTTAAATCTATAAGCTTGACAGGTCATCTGTTTTGACACTTTGTTTAATTGATCTTTCTACAAACAGGTCGTTTAGATGAACACATAACATACAGCTATTGTGAATACTGTATCATCCAACATCTACACATTCAGTGACCTCTTTGCAAATTACAATTATACAATGCTTTACATATAAAAGTTCGAATTTCGAATTAATGAGAAAGAACAAATTTTAGATATTTTTTCTCGGCAAGAAAGAACAATGTTTTGGATTTTGTGAGTGATGAACTGTCTCACAGAGTTTAGACGTGTTTTGTTTTGCAAACGATTTTTTTTAATAAAAGCTTTCGCCCTATCAAATTGGGTCGTTAAAATTAAACAAAATCTATATTTTCTTTCATCATGTTAGCCTATGCTAAGGAAATGATAGCTGACCTCACCCGCCCTTACCTGTCCCATCGGTGTCGTGTACTGCTCGGTCTCAGTCCCAGCATGCCTCGTCAAGCTCCTCTCTCACCCAGCCCGAGTTCCCGACTGAAAAACGAGGCTTATACATATGCGAGGATTTCATTATTCATCAACTGTACATTATACGGGGTACTACCACATGTTGCAGAGCAGCAGTTCGCTTTAGCGATTTTTAATAATGAGATTTATTCGTTGCTAGTATGCTGTCTGCTGTGAAAGTTTTCATATGAATAGGTGTGATCGATTCTGCCTTTGAAGGTAAATACATCGGCCCCTAATCCGTTCTTTTGCAGTCCGCGGCTGTTGCAATATCCCCCGAAAAGAAAACTAACAACCTTTCCCGCTTTATCCATTAATAACGGTGTGTTTAGATTGAATAGTGTAAACTATACACTCTAATGGAAAAGGTAGAAACGTGTCCTGATGGGGTCTATTTGCGAGTGGCATAGTCTTAACATGACATTAAAATGCATATCCAGCGCTCACACCGTATACACTAATTTTAGAAATTACATGTTTGACCCCGCAGCAATTGAAAATGTTATCGACCAAGGCAGCCACAGCACACAACAAAACATAAGAAAAAACGCGTTTTCATAACGGATTCTATTTAGCTTCAATAAATCATTTAAATCTCCGAATACAGCGTCTTCATATTCATGACTTTATCGGCACTTAAAATATAGTAGGATTGCCGGCGTAATATTTAAACAGTTTGTCGGATGGATTTTGTGCTGTTTTTATGCTTCGTGTTTTATATAAAATGTTAAATAAGTCATAAATATATCATAACAAAACAAACGATACATTGAAATGTTGTACATTAACAAAACAAACGATACATTGAAATGTTGTACATGAACAAAACACACGATACATTGAAATGTTGTACATTGCAAAAGCTCTAAGTTAATACAGTTTGATCTACGTTATTGATTTCATATCTCATTAATATATACAAATGGAATGTGGGAATATACCAGACAAGTAATGACACTGGATCAGTTATCCTTGATTGCTTATTCATGTTAATTTTCTGGGTTTTGTTTTAACAGAACAGGTGCAGCTTAATGCTATCGGATATGCTTTTTTCTAAGCTGATATCTATTTTGTGTAGTATATATGCAACAAAATTATTCCAGAGTTCCGAATACATGTTTATTTCACTGTTACAAAGAGGAATCACCCTTCAGATATCAGTATAGCATCACTGTCAATCGCCCCAAAGTATATATCAGTTGTCAGTGTCATATCACCCTGAATTATCCCTCGGTTATCAGTTTAAAATAGTTATAAGCTATACATTATAGTTCAGTATAATCCGTCATTTGTAAGTGTTGCATCGCCCTAAATGACACATCAGGAACCGCGGAGAAACAACTTATGAAAAAATCCTGATCATGGAAAGCCACAAAAATATAAGAAACAATATTGTTGTGAATAAAGCCTAGATTATAACTTTTCTCTGTAGTTGCCTTGACCATTTATTTTAAAAAAGAGTTGGTTTTGAAAATCAAATAAGTAAAAACAAAATAAAGGGGGGAAAAAAAGAGGAAAACTGCACATTTTGACTTAAATTAGAAAGTTAAGTACATAATAATATATTTTAATTAATATTAATTTTTTCAAGCTAGATAATTTAGGCAAACTCATAAATCATATAAAATGAGGAAATGCAAAGAGGGATTTATCAAATTAATTATGTGGACATTTAAGGAGTCGTTTAAACGTCAAATTGACACACTTCCCAGAATTGAACCTAGTTCGAGTCATATTTCACAGTGGGTATCTGAACGAGTTCTGAAGTCCAGATAAATTGGTTACGAAATTCCAATAGAAATAACAATTAATGATGACTCATTGCTAATCGCATAGACGGGATAATCCATCATCTGTCACATCGAAGAGATACAGTGTGTCAGTTATAAAGACGACTGCCAACTACAAAACCCTCCATAACGCTAGAGGGGTTATCTTTTCACCAACGTATAACTGGAGTTATATCGGAGGAGTTGGAACACTTCATTCGTGTTACCCATATCTATTTTGTTTGTATATACAACATTGGATGCAAATTATGAACTTTTCTTTGATATGTTTTTTTCTCAATAAACCTTGTATATTCTATGTCATGTGATATACACACGTAGTAGATGCATACGCATTTCTATGGTTTGATTAGAAACTGCTCGCTGTGTTCAGTGCAAATAAAGGCTCAATATTTTTTTTTCATTTTTTCATTTACCTATTAAATGTCCGCGTACCAAATAAAATATATATAATATGAAAACAAATTTTGAAAAATGAGACAATATTATATATTTTTCGATAAATACTTGATAGAAATTCTAAACAATTTAGGTGTCAGCTTTGATATTTCATAATTATTATATTTACTTTTGTGAAATATACATAAAGAAACATGTGGATATTATTAAAGTACGTTTGCTAGAATGAGGCTAAAGCCAGCAGCAAAGTATTTTTTGTTTGGTCACTTTTAAGCTATGACACCGTTTGTTTGTGATTTCCCCCTTAACAGTTGAAGGTGGACGGTGGATAACTGAAAAGGACAATAATACAGCATTCCAATGAAAATTCTAGCAATGGATCCCCGGTCATACAAACATTTTGCATGACAAATCCATTTAAAGGCTGGACAAACATAAACGCGAAAGGTTAGATTCGGAACTTAACGTCGCCATGCTACAAACAACACAGGCTTCAATGTCCGCACAGGAAACTTATCGAGTGTTATGGGAACCGGATGTTTCAACCGTATAGAGGTGTTCACTGTCAAAGTTATAAACTTATTCATTGTGTCTTGTACAGTTGAAAGTCTACATATATTTCATAATTTTACATGAAACATCCTAACAAGTGTCGTTTGTGGTACAGGGATTGCCATAGATTCAGGTGTTTTTATTTTACCGTTATGTGTTGACGCTGTGGTAGATTTTGCCATTAAATGTTGAAATTGTGATATATTTCGCTATTATGGGTTGACGATGTAATATATGTTGTCATGCATTGACAATGAAGTGTATTGTTTTCAAATATATGCTGATACTGCGATATAGTTTTCAAATATTGTTAACGCTGTGATATATTATGCAAATATGCGTCGACAGTGTGGTATATATTCGACCATGATGTGTTGACAACGATGTATTCTTTTATCATGATATGTATTGACGCCGTGGTGTTTTTGCCATTATGTTTTGTTGCTGTGGTATACTTTGCCAGTAGTATGTGTTGATGCTGTGATATGTTTTGCTATTATTTGATGATCAGTCCCCGAGGTTTGCCGTAACCTTTTAGCTTGAACTTGTTCTGGCACGGATGTTTAGAACACTTTTTAAAGAAAACATTATCTCTTGTAGCCGCACGTTATATTGTTCCATGTTTCGAAACACATGAGACGCGGCTTTGTATTCGTTTAACCTTGAGAATCACTGATGAGACTGAAATGGTCGACATGGCCACATGGTGCAGTGAACTGTTTACTTTATGTTGCTTTCGCCTTCAACAAATTTCTTTTTAATAGATTAATTTGTTTCTTAACGAGTTATTTTTAGTTCTTACTTTCTATGGTTATTTGTTTTCAACGGGGAGGGAGGATGTAAACGCCATGTTATACTTTGCCTTTATGTATTGACGTAGTTGTATCATTTGCCATTATTTTTTGACGTTTAAGTACATTTTGTCACCATGTGATGACGCTATTGTACTGTTTGCCATTATGTGCTGACTCTGTGGTCTATTTCGTCCATAGTCAACACAATATTAATTAATGCAAGCTTATTTAGCTGCATTTGCAATGGTTGTAAGTAACTCGTGATCATGAATGATCAAACAATATGATATTCAAATATTTTGACTGTATAATGGATTTGTAGTAATGAACACATTATGATAAAGCAAAGTGTATTTTATCACAATATCAATATAACAACCAGTACATTTTGTTAAAGATATGGTGTGCGTAAATTCCACACACAGGAGATTGCATCTTTGAAATTTGGTAATAGATACAACCTTGCCAATAATCTACTACGCTGCACCATACAGCTGTTTCGTCTGTCTTAGACTCATCGATGATACTAGGAGCCGAACCTTTAGAAATCCAAATTAGTCTAAACTACTTTAAAACAGAAGGGGATGTGCGCAAATCTCGTTAATTTTATGAATTTTAAAATTAAGATGAAAACTTGAACATTTATTTAGAGATGTTATAAAGTAGTATTCATGATTTACTGCTATTTCAATGTAAAAAGCAATTGTATATCTTTAAACTATATATTATAATGATCATTCTAATGATTTATTATTTTCAAATCTATCTTTCCAAAGCAAAAAAATAAATAATAGATAATAATAAAATGTAAAGTAAATACAAAAGTATATAAATTGCTCAAGTAGGTAGGATAACTCACGTGTTGAAATTATGTCAAGTACTTTTGACCAAAGAGTACGTAAAATATGGAAAAAAGAATACTAAAAAATCAGATAAAACAAGAAATAGTCATAATATCAAGTTATAGCTCGATATTATTTATAGATATTGTTTTCTATTATGCTAAATATGTTCAACTGTATAAAATTGGCTACTAGTTTTGTTTAAAAATCCACGAAGCAGAATATTTTTACATCACATATTTCAACGTTTCATATAAACAATTGTTACCTGAAGAAAGAATCGAGCCAGCAACTCCTTCTTCACAGCTCCTATGTTGAATCCATGTGTTACACATATAAACCATCATCTACATTAGATCGATACGATGGGTTATACCCTTCTATCAAGATAACTACCATACAACATCCGCCATACAGCCATATTTTGTGTTTTAATAAAAAAGCTGGCAGTTTTCATGTATAAATTGGTTGGCCTGAATATAGAATGGAGCGACAGGGGGTGAACATCAAAGATACCACCATCGATCAGTATGAAAACCGTATTAATTAATGTCCGAAGTGGAAACCTTCATCTACGGTGTCCGCGAATATAACAGAGATATCGATAGATTTAGAAACACTCAGCCAATGCCAGCTTAATGCTCGTATAATCAGTGATGACCATAGGGACATGATCTAGCTCTCTTTGTCGTTTAAGTATGCAACAAATGTTATTTGATTTTCTTAAATTTTACTGAAAACAATTATTTATTGTATGGGTGCTAAATAATTAATATTGCACTTAGGTAAGGAAAGGATTAGAATTATATATATATCATAACGATTAAGAAAACCTTGTTTTAAATTATTCAAAATAAGCAATGTATTCATTATACATAGTCATAGTCAAAAAATTGTCATGATAGTGACAATTACGGTAACGTAAAATAAGCATTTGTATCAAGATAAAATACATAACTTTTGTGACAGAATAAGCACTACTTTCATATGAAATAAGTATTAACGTCATACAAATGTAACCCCGTAAGCATTATAACTATTTCTATAATTGTTATGATGAAATAAGCACTAATTACGTTTATAATACTATCATGAAGAACAAATACTGCCAAACATTGTGGCATTAATTGCATAATAAAGTAAATATTATTGTCACAATCAAACCAAATATGGACGGAAGTGACAATTGCTCCATTTTGTAGCAGGAAAAAAACCGTTTGATGACTAAAATAAGATTGTAAAATTTAACATGTAGCATGACGAGTTGAAAATAACAATCAGGATAGAACTGGAGTTTTGCCTCTGAGCACAGGATAGAACTGGAATTCTGCCTCTGAGCACAGGATAGAACTGGAATTCTGCCTCTTAGCACAGGATAGAACTGGAATTCTACCTCTTAGCAGCGTTGTTTCTGTGTAATAATAACTTTGATTAAACATCGGTTTGTTATCATACAGTAGGATATATCAGACAGCATTTAATTATATCCCCGTCGTCGAATTTTTAATTTGCTGGTATTAAAATCAGCATAAGTGATTTTGTAAAGGATATTCAAAGGCAGTTGTTAAGTAGTCATCATCATATTTCGTCAGGTATATTGTGTGTATGCTCTATCACGAAGTGTGGTTATAACAGTGCAGAAGGTGACTGGCTTGGATTACACCTGTTTGATTAGACATATTACGGTTCTAGTTAAGTTTCTCATCGATTAAAAGTAAACCAGTTCTTCTCTCCGAAGTACAACAAAATGTTGTCTGTGACCTGTTCAGAACCAAGTTTAAATATTTGCAATGTTATTCAAGAGGTCGTTTACGATACAGCTTCAAGTATCGGTCTATTGTGAAATTGACCTTTCTAGTTTAGCTCAGGTAGACCCGAATTGCAAGTGCAGATAAATCTGCAACGCTGAGGCCTATATTTCTTCCTCTCAATACCCAGAATGCTATATGTACTGGTCTTATTCGTTAAAGAGTTTGAATGCTCTACGTTCAAACATGTACAGGATCAATGAATGTGATGGATCATGATTAAGCAGCCCATGCCAACCGCCACGTCTCATGCCAATCCGAGCAGAATTCAATACGAAAAAAAGAAGTCGCCGATTGAATGAGACCAAGTCAACCGTATAAGGGAACTGAGATGTATCGAACGTGCAGAGAATATAAACTCATATATATTGCCACAACCGACACTGACATTTGAGTTTATAGAATTAACTATACAGATCCTCATAAAGGTCTTAATCTGCTCATTTTCTATGTCAATAAAATGGCTATAGAGATGATTCAATGTTGGATTAAGATTTTAGTTATAATAAATTAATATGAAAACCTAACTCCACCAGGGACAAAGGAACTGCGGGATATTTGAACAGGCGTCAGTATCATATACGAAAGTTAGTCCCCCTAAGCACCAAGAAAGTTAGGAGGACATGTTAACTTCTACTATTTAATATATTTATGCTTGTTTCACACGGATGACAAAGGACAAACTCTTGCCTCTTGTGAGTGTCATATTGCTTGCAAAATGTCACAAAACCCTCGAAATGCTCATCCAAGGACATTAAGTATGTCATACAAGCAGAAGTTGGTATTTTATCAGTCATAAATAATTCGACTTATTTTTCATAAATTCCTTTGGCATGTAACAGAAGTGAATTTATAATGCGAGTAGCTTACTTAGGAATCCATGTCCCATTGCAGGCAGAAGATAAATGAATTTAACATTAGTTATTTTTCATACAAAAAGTAACACCCCCTTAATTTCGTTAAGGGTATAACTAGTGGAACTGTACAAGCAAACTAGCTATGATCAGGTTACTCAGTTACTTAGAGCGACCGTAGTTTGATCAATGGTCTTGATTTTAAATCTTTGTCTGGCCGACGAGATGCATTTATTCTCTTAGAACAATTTTCATCGGTATAATTTTTTTTCTTTTCTTTTCTATTTGCAAATTGCATATTTTTGTTTTAATTTTATCAAATCATCACAGATACTGTCATGATGATAAAAGGTTTCCAATTCACAGTTCCAGTATTTGGCAGCGGTGTGGGGATCCTTATATAATAACATATGAAAAGTATACGTGATACATTTAACTGATGTTCACATAAGGTTGGACTTTCGATTGATATGGTCATAGCCAATCGACCAGATATGGGACACGGAAAGGAGAAAGACATCTCTAAAGCAATATTTAAAAGATCACAAAATATATTATATATTAAAACTTGATAAAATATTTGTTAGGTATTGTACCTATAAAATTAAAACATATGGTACTCAATTTCACAATCCTTTCCATTTTCTAATTCATTTGAAATGTAACACGGCATTTGATTGGTCAATCGAACTAATTTGCGACGGTATAACGACGATATAACTTCCAAA
>JAUMHH010000001.1:58023-80899 GCA_032359455.1 Chlamys rubida
AAATACCAACATTTTGTTCAGCTAAAACTTGGCCGGAATCCAATCCTCTGTTCAAAAGGAACAGGGGTTTAAGGAAACCCTGTGCAAAAGCAAGAGTTCGCATGGCTCTTCATGCCAGGCGAGCTAACAAGACATCCCTGGAGTATCTTGGCGCCTACCACTGAAGGATATATTATCTTCTTGAAAAAAACACATGTACATTTTACCAAGGGGATCGTGCAAACCAAGCTGCTACATGATCTAATAAGAGACTTGTTTCATGTTTCAATCAATCTCAAATTGGAGCATGCACAATAAGGGGATCGTGTATACCTTGTCTCGTCATGATCCTTAATGGAGTTCATGAGAAGTAGATTTAACAACATGACATGAAAAATCCAAGATGGCTAAGGCAGCCATTTAGTTTTTTGCTGATCAATTTGAACATGCACAACTATGGACCATGGGAATCACGTATACCAAGCTTTATAATAATTGTATTACTTTCCGAAAATAAAGGAATGTTACAAGCAATATTTTTTGGATAAAATTCAAGATGGCCAAGTTGCTATTTTATATTTTCCAAAATGTCTAAATTTGAAGCAGGAACAACTAGGTACTAATTAAACCATATATACAAAGTTTCATCATAACCCAATTAATATTTCCTGAGAAACATGTTCACAAATTTGACAAGCCAAATCCAAGATGGCTGCCTGGTAGGTGTTTTTTTGTTTTTGTTTTTATTCCTCATGAAAAAAACCAATTTGACCAGCCAACAATCTGATGGTAGGCTAAAAGTAGCATGAAAGTCTACATAATTTAGGCAATATACTATTATATAGATTTTTAATGTTTACTTTTGCTTTAACCTAACCTAAAGTATGTCAATAATACTAAACAACATAACAAACAATGCTACCGGTACTTTGATTTTATGATTGTTAACTTTCCTTTCCTCGACAGTAGCATACCAGCTCTCCTGTATATGGATACTACTGTTAGCCCCTTGTCTGGAGAAGCTGTATATGGATACTACTGATAGCCCCTTGTCTGGAGAAGCTGTATATGGATACTACTGATAGCCCCTAGTCTGGAGAAGCTATATATGGATACTACTGTTAGCCCCTAGTCTGAAGAAGCCAACCAAGGATACTACTGTTAGCCCCTTGTCTGGAGAAGCTGTATATGGATACTACTGTTAGCCCCTAGTCTGGAGAAGCTGTATATGGATACTACTTAGCCCCTTGTCTGGAGAAGCTGTATATGGATACTACTGTTAGCCCCTTGTCTGTAGAAGCTGTATATGGATACTACTGTTAGTCCCTTGTCTGGAGAAGCTGTATATGAATACTACTGTTAGCCCCCAGTCTGGAGAAGCTGTATATGGATACTACTGTTAGCCCCTTGTCTGGAGAAGCTGTATATGGATACTACTGTTAGCCCCTTGTCTGGAGAAGCTGTATATGAATACTACTGTTAGCCCCTTGTCTGGAGAAGCCAACCAATGGTGACATGTAAACCATTACCATTGTATTGTAGGTTCATGTCAAGATATGAATCAGGACAGTATGTAGTAACTTTAATTTCAAGTGATGTAGGGTAAATGAGATGTAATTTGTCTCTATACATGTTTTTTCAAAGAAGAATATCAGAAGTATGTCTTAATGTCAAATTCATGGATCAAGCCAGTATCTTATCCCCTTTCGTAATCCTTGTAAAATGTATCTTCAACCAGGGGGACCTGATAATTTGTTACAACTATATTTTGACCTAAACTGGGGTTGTAATTGAACCCCAAATGATTATCATTGGGGCTGGCAAATCATCGGGGGTGGCATATCATTAGGGATGGCATTTTTTTTACCAAAAATTGATCTAAACCCCTAAAATGTGTCAAATTATTCTGAACACTCCAGTTTAGGTCAAAATATAGCTGAAGCAAATTCTCAGGTCCAATCAATGATAAAAGTACCATCAGTCTGCTTCAAAATGGAGAAAACATTCAATGGGACAATATCTTTTAAAAGTACATTGTTATCAAATGATTGTATTGATCTATGTCATGGCTGACGTCATCAATGGACTACTCTGACCAGGAATAAGGTTCACCAGGGATGGGGGTTCACCAGAGAAAGGGGTTCACCAGAGATGGGGGTTCACCAGGGATGGGGGTTCACCAGGGATGGGGGTTCACCAGGGATGGGTTCACCAGAGAAAGGGGTTCACCAGGGATGGGGCTTCACCAGAGGCGGGTTCACCAGAGAAAGGTGTTCACCAGAGATGGGGGTTCACCAGGGATGGGGTTCACCAGGGATGGGGGTTCACCAGAGGTGGGTTAATCAGGGATAGGGGTTCACCAGAGGTGGGTTAATCAGGGATGGGGGTTCACCAGGAATAGGGGTTCACCAGGGATGGTGGTTCACCAGGGATTGGTCATGAGTTCACCAGGGATTGGTCATGGGTTCACCAGAGGTGGGTTCACCTGGGATGGGGGTTCACCAGGAATAGGGGTTCATCAGGGATGGGTTATGGGTTCACCAGGGATGGATGGTTCACCAGAATGGATGGTTCACCAGGGATGGTCAAGTAACATGACTCCCGAGGTCTGGTGTCGGAAGGAGTGAAGAAACAAGACTTGGGTGTCTTTGATGTGGTCAGCAGTAACAAAGTCAACCTTAATGAAATATGCAGTTCAAATTTCTCATTTTTTAATACAAGATATGAATGTGATTGAATATTGATTATAATTGTTCATAACTAAACAAAAATTCCTGTGAATTCAAGATTTATTCTCATTTGGATTTTTTTGTTTCAGCATCTATTTTTCTGTAAGTTAGAGCCATAAAAAACTTGTTGACATAATGTATTTGTAAAACATCCCCTATTTTTGATAAAAAATGCCCAGACACTTTGGTAAAAACTGGATGAATACTTGGAAGATGTAGATCTAATAATTTTAAGACAACAAACCCTGTGCAACTAAGCAGAGCACACATAAATGGTTTATGTGCCTCTGTGGTCGAATATTTTCGATAGGACAGAGCAGCTCCAGCGATTGCTAACACGATGTGTAGTCCAAGTGCAATTTCAAACCCAATCTTGTAATACAGAGTGAGAGTATAGCTAGACACTGACAAAGCTGTGGCAATGTAGACGCGTAGATTACTCCAGCCATTGGAAAGATATCGTCCCCATACATACACCCACATGAAAAACGGCAGTGTTACCCACTGATCCAAAATCGCATAGCGATGTTGCTCCGTAACAATCCGTATCATTTGGATTGGACCATAAAAGCAAGCCATGAAATTGAACACGTAGAAAGTATAGGCATCAGTTTCATTAATCTGTTCTCTGTCATGACGGTTAAATACGACTGCTAACCAGTATGCTCCCACTATGATATATCCAAAGTTCACCAGTGTATTCAGTGGCATTTTCAGCCATTTCGGTAGCACTGTCTTCAAAATGGGACTTGCTCTCTCAGCATAGTGTTTCAGCCCTGTCTCTGTGAATGCACGATCAAATCCTCCATTAAAAACAAGAAAACAAATAATGGCTGTTGAAAAGGTCACCGTCATGAAAGCTCGAAGTAATACAGGAGCCATATTTTTGGTTTTCCTGATTCACTCTCCTGGTTATGTGTCATATGATATTTTTGGCTGAAGCTGATCTGAAAAAGCAAACGGAGAAAATAGTCAAAAGCTGTGCAGGGGTACTACATAAATGCATCCTCATGGAAAAAGCATCCAGAAGCATAATGTTAGATGAAATCAACAAAAATAGCCAAAACATCCAGTAAGTGAAATAAGAGGTTATGTAGCTTTTATGAATATACATATATCTTTATGTTTCAATACCTTAAGCCATATCATTGGTTCCTGAAGTGAAGCAATATCAGCTGATATCACTTGGGTTATGATTAGTTATGTTCCTATCTTGGGTCTAGTCAATTTTCCAACTATCATTTTTTTTAAGTTGCATTGCTCATTATATATTTGGTGTCGCTCCTTGTTTTTTGAATGGTATAATCTGATAGCTCAAGTCTCAAAGCTTGTTTTCAGTTGATAACTCTGTGAAGTGATGTTTCACTAACATTGTAATATCAAAATTAGCAGAGGTGATTATTTTGCAATGCCCCTTCTAGGGACCTCTGGTGCAGCTTTCTACTGCTTGAGCTAAAGACAAATTCCCTCTAGCAGAGCCCTTCGTTTGGAACAACTGACCATCTCTTTTCCTTTTTTTTTGAAGCGGAGGTATCTCCACCCTGCCAATTTTTTGTCTTAAAGGAGATAGTCACTTATTTCGGACAATTAGGATCGAAGCAGCTAGTATTTTACCAGGGTGAGATACTTCCCTTTGTAATAGCAATGCTTGTGAAAGCAAGCCAGTGTATTTCTTACATTTCCCAAGTCCTTAGATGGGCACCAATGTAGCATATGTCTTATTTGTCAATGCCTCTGATAAGGATTGAACTTGGAACTCTGAATGCATTGGTCGGAAGTACTGAGCTAAAGCAAAATTCTCCTTTAACCAGGGTGACATCAACACTTGTCGTTTGTGTATTAACAAGACTGAAACAGTTGTTTTAGTGATATGATATTCTAGGTATCATATTTTATTCTTTAATATGGTTATATCATATTGTAATCAACGTCAATTATAAACTATATCTACCGGGGAAAATGATGACATTTGAGACCAGTAGTCTTTTCAGCAATTTTTTAGTCAATATCAAAATAAGAGGGGCAATTCTATGTAAAATTAAAAGAAAATTGGAACATAAATTGTGAACCGGTTTGAGACGACCTATATAAGAACCTCGAATTATTATTATTATTATAACATGGAGGGGTCAATTTAAGTTTTGGGGGGGGGGTGTAAATACCAAATGGCCACATGGTCCCTAGTCTGATAAAACTGACCACAATCACAGGCTTCAAAATCCTGATCGGTCGCCTGTTTATAGACCATAAACAGGCCACCGATCATAATTTTGAAGCCTGCTATTGATTTAAAGCGGACTACATATTCTCTCTCTCCCGTCGTGTCATACAACGTAAATGTAAACATGACTCCCTAATTTACCTAAAGGATTATCCCTGTTATCTAGATATCTTATTATGGCAGGAGTCTGAGGCCATTGGTAACATCAACAAGGGGGTGATTTTAGCTGTTTATATTAAAAAGAACTGTTATATGTGAAATACATAATCGCACAGTTGTTTGTTATACACACATTTACCTTAACGCCGTGAAGGTGAAGAAAACGTTAGGTCTACTTTCCTTTTCGATGCTTTTCGGAATATTTTTGATTCGTAGAGTGGTAAAATGTAAAAGTCCGAGTTATTCCGAACGACTACTAAAAAATGCTTTAACATTTTCTATGTTATAAAAAAATAAACAAAGTACACATGTTTACCGCTAATTCTTCGAAAGAAGTATATCAGCAAGACAGAAATTAATAATTATGAAAAATAATTCTAAAAATTATAGATCATGTGATATGTAAATGATTGTTTTGATGAGCAGGTTCGTGCGCGGATGATATGCGCATAGCACCAGCATTGTGGGTAAAACAAATATGGCGGCACCCATCTTGAAATGGAAGCGCCTTACCAACGTTTCTGGACCGTGCCCACGACCTCGGCACGGACATCGGGCTGTTGCAATCAAGGAATTAATGGTAGTTTTCGGTGGTGGAAATGAAGGAATCGTTGACGAACTACACGTTTATAACACAGGTGGGTTTGTTATTATTCTCTAGGATGGCCGCCATTACCGAATGAAATGTCAAACATTGGCGCCACCTTTATTTTCTATTTATGACAGTCAAATAAATCGTAGCATCATCGGAAAATTAAACAAAGTGTCACAAAATGATTTGGAGAAAAATTATTCACATAGCAACAATCGTAGAACCTTTTTATTACTGAATTTTGTGTTTGTTTTGCTAGTTCCGAAGGATCCAAAATGGCGGCGCCCTACTGTCACAAACGATGTAAATAATTATTGTTGTGGCGCTTGAGATCGAGAACATGTTTGAATTAAATGTTACAGCATGTACACTGTATTCTAAAGTTTAATTTAATGGTGCTGAATTTGATAAATGCATTTTAACTTTAGCTTTAGTTGTTCGCCGATTTTAGACGCTAAAGAAGCCAAGATGGCGGCCGGTTCTCGGCGGACATTACAGACAACTGAGACACGAGATTTACAAAATTTGTCAAATTGTTCCATAACTTGTATCATCATGCATTATTTTTATCTGAACTTAATTAATGATTTGTGAATAAAAGTCAAACGTTACAAAAATGTTGTGAAAATACATTAAAATATAAATTATGCAAATTTACTAGAGTTAAAGCGCCACCGCAGCACTGGGCTAGGAACGATAACTATGTTTCGGTAGGGACAGATAACCATAAAATGGCATAATGAAGTAGTACTGTGTAGGAATTAAATAGGTGAATAAATTACAGCTATTTTTGTTGTATTTTTCTTCACTAAAAAAATGATAAATAATAATGAATAATGCATTGCATCAATGTGGGGTTTTTTTCAATGTATATTATTTCTTTCAGCCACCAACCAATGGTTTGTGCCTGCAGTACGGGGCGACATCCCACCTGGATGTGCTGCCTATGGCTTCATCTGTGATGGTACCAGAATTCTAGTGTTTGGTGGAATGGTCGAGTATGGAAAATACTCCAATGAACTTTATGAACTTCAGGCCAGTCGTTGGGAATGGAAAAGACTAAAACCAAAACCTCCAAAAAATGGCGCTCCTCCCTGTCCGAGATTGGGTAAAATATTTGTTTATTTTAAAAAAGAATCTAACACAGCATTAATGATGAGTACCTGTTTTATGTTTTAAGTTCTTTTGAATAGTAAGAGGTTTCTTGTTTTAGTTTAAAAAATGATAAATCAAGGTACATAAGTATAAATAATTTCATATTTTATAAACATTCTAATAATCTCTTCTATATTTCTTCTCAACATTTTCAATAATTTTCGGCATTTCTTCCCCAGGACATTGCTTTACACTACTAGGAAACAGTGGTTACCTGTTCGGAGGTTTGGCCAATGACAGCGAAGATCCTAAGAATAATATACCTAGGTGAGATGAAGTTAAAGTTGTAAGAATATATTTATTAAGAAAGACTTTTGCCAAAATTTACACTTTCTGAGTTAATTTTAAGTTAGAAGATACTATTAAGAATGTTTCAACAAATCCTTTATTGGGGCTGTTCAAATAATGATACAATTCATATAGGAAAAAAGTATTATCATGATTTGTCTATCGTGTTACAGATATCTCAATGATCTGTATGTGTTGGAGCTGAAACCTAACTCGTACGCACTGTCCTGGGACCTACCAGTGACAATTGGCCAGCCCCCACCTCCGAGGGAGTCTCACACCTGTGTGGGATATGCAGAGAAGGACGGCAAACGGCCACGCCTTATCATCTATGGTGGCATGAGTGGCTGTCGCCTTGGAGACCTGTGGCAGCTTGATATCGGTATGAATAATAAAAACAGTTGGAAGTGTGTTTTTTTAAACTAATGAATCCTACTTTTTACAAACTGGTGTTATTGCTGCAGAAATGTCTAGATAGAAAAACAATAATTTGGCCTTAAATATTAAAATTTTAATTCAACCTTTTATTTTTGTTGTATATTTCAGACACTTACACATGGACGAAGCCAGTAGTACAAGGAATCGCCCCTCTCCCCAGGAGTTTACACTCCTCCACTGTCATAGGAAACCGAATGTTCGTGTTTGGCGGATGGGTACCTTTGGTGATGGATGATGTCAAAGTCGCCACACACGAAAAGGAGTGGAAGTGTACCAACACGCTAGCCTCACTCAATCTAGGTAAAGGTTCGACATGAAAGCAACAGACTCGTCTTAACTAATTTGGATAAAAACAGTCTAGGCAACGCATTGAATCCACTCCATCTAGCTAAAAGTTAAGCATGAAAGCAACAGACTGGTTTTAGTTAATTTGGATAAAAATAATTGTTGTGATAGCAACAAGCAGGTCACGCTCAGTCTAGGTTGGATTTACTTAATCTAGGTAACACTAGTCTCACTCAGGTTTGTCATTATACTAAAGGTTTCAGATGGTCTCAATTCCTAGACTTTCATTTGTAAAACGTTGCCTGTAGATAAATGTTGAATAGTAAGCCAACGTATGTAATTTTAACATCTATTGTGATTTGAATTCTTTATTTCTTTGCCTAGATTCAATGATGTGGGAGCCCCTTGCCATGGAGGTATTTGAGGATGCTCTGCCACGTGCCCGAGCAGGCCACTGTTCAGTGTCTATCCACTCACGTCTCTACATCTGGAGTGGGCGGGATGGCTACAGGAAGGCTTGGAACAATCAAGTGAGGAGCTCACGATGATGTCTTATTTCAAATGCTCCAAATTCCGCAAATAATGAAGTTCCGCAAAGAACCGAAACTCTGAATATAATATTTAAATAATCAGGCATAGTAAAGAATTACAAACCTAAAGTGAACAATTTTTTCTCCAGTCCTGGGTATGAAGTTTATTCCTGAATAAAAGATGAAGGACTTCCCTTAGTATGTCTGCTACTGAATATTAATATTGATGTAAAAGAGATATCAAGATACTTTCTTTAAAGATCCAATCAAACATGAAGAACTTTTGAAATCCTACATTCTTGAATCAAAAAAAGACATGAAAATATGAACGAGGAAAGTAGATTTAGGTGCTTCGCTACACAAACAGTTTCTCCCAACTATAGAAGGTGTCAATTCCCAAACACACAAGAAAACCATTGACAGAAATTTTTTCATCGAAAAAGCTAGATTATTAAAAACGAATATTATTACCAAACAACGTATGGAGTGTATCATATTTGTTGTACATATGCTGTTTGATGAAGAATTGACCTAGTTTGTATATCTTTTTCTATTTTAGGTTTGTTTCAAGGATCTCTGGTTTCTTGAAACAGGTATGTATCTCTCCTTAAGTTTAAAGTAAATAATTTTAAGAATTATTTTAAAAGTTTGGTGAAGCAGTCACAACTTTATATTGCCTCATAATTGAGTCAGAAATCTATATCTGTTTGATAATGGAGTTCAACAATCAAAATTCTAATTAAATTGCCTTGTAATGGAGTTGACAATAGTTATATTGAACTGTTTTATAATGTAATCAAAACACAGTATATTGCATTGTCTTTTAATGAAATTGACAATAATTATTTTGCCTTCACAGAGAAGCCTCCAGCACCGTCGCGCGTCCAGTTAGTGCGTGCCAGTACTAATACACTGGAGGTGTGTTGGGGTGGAGTGCCCACGGCTGACGCCTACCTCCTACAGCTCCAGAAGTACGACTTGCCCCCCGCCCAGGCCATGACCCCCACTGCTGTCCCCCAGACCAACCCCCTAGTCAAGGCCATCGCCTCGCCCACCACCCCCAACATCATTAGGACACCCACACATGGTAAGGGAGGTCACTGTATAACCATTCTAAGATTTCTAGCTAGTAGGAACCTGTATCGTCAACCTTTGTACTGAGGTGGCATAAGATGGATTAGACTATGGTCACAGACTGGAACCTGGCTATTTCCAAAAACCTCACTTACTGCTTTAAAAAATCGGGATAATCTCTGCTCTGGAAAGTCCGTGCACAGTTTAACTACTTTTTTTGAGATATGATACAATAAGATACAAGGGAGGTAAAGCAACAAAGAGATTTTCCTGGTCCAGATATGAGGGGGAGGAAGTGGGTAGAAAATTTCTCTTTCCAAATCCTACCTTCAACAATTGATAAATTGTGTCTCTATTGTGTAAACATTGGTGCTATAGGTCTACCACTAATTATGCTCACTGACATTTGTTGAAGCGCAGCTCTACATTTCTCCTTGAGTTTTCTATGGATGATCACTTGATGTTTTCTGTGCTTTTCTATACTAGGAATAACCCAGATCCGTTCTGTTGCGGGGGCTTCAGCCCTGGGTTCTGTGGCAATCAACTCCCCGCAGACAATCCGAGGTAGACCCTACTCCTCATTTGCATGCCTACAACGCATATTTAGTTGGGTGTATGGATGTGAAATTCCCGTTTTATTTTATTTTCTTCTCGAGAGCATCAGTATTGTATCCATCATGTGGTAGCTTATTTCTTCCAAAATATTTTCATGTTTGCTGGGAAAATGTTTTGCCTATGCATTTCCTGTTGGAAGCTGCTGGTGTAAATTTTTGCAGTCATTGTATATTTATATTTGAATGTCTGGTCTAGATTTAAATTGAATAATAAAACCATTATAATAATAATAATCAAAATAAACCAATTCTGCTGTCTAATGCCTTTGTGAACATATTGATGCCTGCTTCATTAAAACCCCCGTTGAAACAGCAAATGTTAGTATTAATGTATGTGACATTATCCTATTGCTTTCATTTTACTATTATTCTTTATGTGAATGTCTTGTTTATTTTAAGCGGCTGGTAGACTAACCCCATTTCGTGTTGTGATGCTGTTTTGGAATGCCTTTGTCTTTTATTTACAGCTGTGTATTTATGCTGAGACTGTTTCCCCTTGGTATCAGTTATCCCCATGATTGCTTAGTGTTCTTCTTGCATACGACTTTTTACTGAAATTTTAGATGAATTGAAAACGAGGACACATTAATAATAAGTTGGAAGTCATGCTGGTATTTTGTGATACAGCTGATCTGGAGCTACAAAAAGATCTGTATTGGGCAAGACCTTGTTGTAATGGTGAAGGGTTTTAATTAATTATAACTGTATGTTGTATAATTCATATTTTCCTCAAATGTGAATAATGTTAGATTTTACAAAACAAAAATTGTCCCTTTTTTTAATTGATTTCTCCCATCATTCAAAGAATTTAATGTTTCATTGTGTCTTTGACTTTCATCGATATTGGCGAAATGTCACGGTTTGTTCCTGCACATCCATATTGCTACGCCAGTAGCACCCATTTTCATTTCTCATTAATGTTACAAAAACGTTTATCTTTTAAACATTATAAGATCACTGAAAATTAACATTATAAAACATGTTTTAAATTGCAAATCTGAGATAATCATTGTTATTAGTTGTATACTGTTACTTTGTACTCGGTATTGGTTGTTGGGCTATTAACAGAAGGCTTTTTGTTTTGTCTTAAGTGTGATATAGCTGACAGCTTTCAGGGTCTCACAGTTAGTTCATTGTGGACAAAAGCTTCCTTAATTATGGCTGTCTTAAGAAAATTAGTTCTTGTGAATTATATATGAACTTGGATGCAAATAATTTGATGTGTATGTAGTCAACGTTATTATTGACTGTTTTATTGTTGTTTACTGTATTTAGATGGTGTTATTTCATGATACTCATCATCATGGTAGATTTAACACAACGGTCAGCCTTGCTACTCCAGGTGTTAGCTCACTTCTACTCTCTGCACCCCAGGAATATTTCAAATAATAATTCAAATTTACCATTACCCGACCACGAGATTCGTTTGATCAGAGGATTAAACTAGTCTTTTTGGCTCCTCTACAATATGGCGCACACTAGGCCTTCAATTTTGCTATGACATATTCCTGGGATGCAGGGAGCGGAATTCCTGGAATATCGAGGATGTACAACAGTAAGCTTCTATAGAATATACCTAACAATCTTGGAACAACAATTCAATCTGTATTTTTTGCACATTTATTGGAAAATCGCACTATGCGAAATCGAAGCTGTATTTTATATAAAAAAAAAATACTTATGATTAAGATTAATGAAAATGACATCATGATTAAGATTAATGAAAATGACATAAAAAAATATTTGATAGGTAGTTAGTCAAGAATAAATTAACAATAGGCTAATTACTGCTATATCTGGAACCTAGGTGCAAATCAATATTAAGATATGCTGTTGTTTATCCTTATACAGATCGGTCCACTGGTCAGTAAAGTGATGATTGGTGTATATACAAATATACGGTATATTGAAATTTAACAAATGGCATTTTTGTTAAATGAATTGTTATAAAGCCATTGTTAACATTTTACTCACAGTTACCGCTGTTGCGGCTCGCCAGAAGACGCCCATAACCATGACGCCAACCAGTAACATCCGCGTTGCCACCCCACAAGTTGTGAACGTCACTCAGGCTGGCCAGAGAGTTCCAACTGTTATATCATCGGTAACTAGTCTCGACATACAAATAACTGTACCTGAAACAAAATCAGTCACTTCTAGTATAAATAAATATACATTCTTTTTAGAATGCTTTTATTTAAAGAATGTTTTAATTTAAGTTGGAAATATTTGAGATTTCTGGTCTTTTTCTCGGATCGAGGTAAAAACATTTGAAGTGGTGGGTCTTCTGATAACAATTTGCTGGAGTAAGTATTAAGAGGGTATTCACCTGTTTAAGAGAATGTTTGATATCCTCAGGGTGGTGGTCAGATGACGTATTAAGAGGGTATTCACCTGTTTAAGAGAATGTTTTATATCCTCAGGGTGGTGGTCAGATGACTGGTATCGCAGCTCTGGCTGCGGCAGCGGCTGCCACGCAGAAGATTCCTGGTACATCTAGTACCACAACAACACCGGTGTCTGGCATCAAGGTCGTGACCCCAACGATTGTCACACCTCAGGGTGTCAAAGTCACACCAGTTCCTGGAAAACTAGGTATTTTGTTGTACTGATATCCTGTCATACATTTACTGTCAGTGTAAGATTCATCTAACTGTTTGAATATTTATGAAGTTCTCACACAATAATGTTATCAAAACAAAGTAACACTAACAATGATCATTATTATATCTCTGTTCATTGGTGCTCCACTGCATGAACTGTATTTTTGGTGTAGTATGACACTGATTTGTGGTAAATACAGCATTCTCTTCTGCTGTTCCTTCAAATTTTGATGAACTTGTCTCATTCCTAGCTACACAGACGGTACGTGTGGCCACCCCTGGGTCTACCATCCTCAAGACCCCCGGCAGCATCCAGCAGACTATTGGCGGCAAACAAATCATCACTGTACACAAGGCAGGGGGCGGCGCAGGTACCGGTCAACCCCAGATTGTCACCCTTGTCAAGACAAACCAGGGCATGCAAGTTGCTACAGTACGTATCTGACCACAAAGGTCATTCCAGTGGGCTCTACCATAAATCTAGATACTTGGGCATAAAAAATAAGGTAGTTTGAATTTGCTGTGTCTTTAATTGATTGGTTTTTTAGTTCTGACAGGTCTTGTTTTGATGTTTTTCGATTCTGACAGGTATTATTTTTATGTTTTTCGATTCTGACAGGTCTTATTTTTATGTTTTTCGATTCTGACAGGTCTTATTTTGGCATTCTTTTATTGTTCTGACAGGTCTTATTTTTATGTTTTCGATTCTGACGGGCCTTATTTTGGCATTCTGTTATTGTTCTGACAGATCAAAATTTTGATTTAATGTCTCAATATCAATTCTAATTCTATTTACAGAGTTAAAGGCCAGACACTTTCTTGACTTGTTTACTTCTAGTATGACAAACGGGGCATAAATATCCGAATTTGTTTTCTATTGTCATATGGAAGTAAATCATGGGCATAACATGAAAGAATAGGAAAACAATTTATCAGGATTTGACAAGTTTACACATCGAGTATTGGTGTACAGGACGTTTCGGTGTGTCAATAAATTTCTTACTGAAAACAATTCTACTAAAATATGTATATTTTTGTGTTGATTCGAGAAAGATATTCGTGAATTCTGGTGTGTCATATAGAGTTTTTTTTCAAACACGTAAACAGATGACATTTATCTGTTGTTGCCCCCTTTACCAATGCAGAACATTGCTAATAAATCTGTTGAAGGGTTATAGCTGTACTGTTTATCATTGATATCACCGGAACAAATTTTCCATAGTACTTTTTGAAAGATGCAACTGAAAGATGCTCTGTGCAACATAACACAACTTGCATGTTTAGTGAGATTAAATGGTTGATTTAGGAACGTAGTGTCTATATCTCACTGTTCTCCTGTTCTGATGTTTTAGACAAAAGGACCTCTTCCACAAGGTGCCACAATTGTGAAGCTGGTGACGACCCAGGGGAGTGGTACAGGTAAACCTACTGCTATCCTCACGACTAGCCAGGCCGGCCAGACACCTTCCACCATACTGGGCATCAGTAGCGTGCAGCCTCAGGGCACTGCCACACGGGTAACTCAACTTTTTGTCTGGTTCGAAATTTCAATTGTTGAGAAGAGGGAGAAAAAATTCACATACTTGCCAACTCTCCCTATTTTGGAGGGAGACTCCAGATTTTGGACCCTAAAATTGAGCATTTTCAACCAGTGAATTTGCTAAACTATTTCTATGATTTGGTGATTTCATCTGAATGAACAGCTCAACAGATGCCATTTAGAAGTGGTTTTTACCCCTAGGGGGTATATACACACCTTTTATTGAAGTTTTTAATTCTGAGCACATGTAATCTCTCCCATGGAAATTTCAATAAGTTGGCAATTGTATGCTTTCAGAACTTAATTTAAATACAGAAATAAAATGCCATGGTGCCAGAAAAAAAATTTTGAGATACCAATTTCCAAAATATCGGAGTTCAAATACATAAACAGAACATAAATATATCTGATTAATGCTGGATTTTGTATATATAAGAAAACATTACAATCGATTATGAAATCACAATTCTTACTTTATTACTGACGCCAAGTTGTGACAGATTAAACACAACTCTCATAAACATCACAATGAACCTCAATCTTCAACTTGTAAATTAAGGGTTTGATGTCAAGTTTCTGGAAGTTTTTGAGAAACCAAATTAAGTTGGGATAGACTGTAAATATACAACTGTTGGGACTGTAAAAATACACACAATTTTGACAGAGCCTGAGGTGAGAGAAAAATAATTTTCAAGCCATATCCATGCTGGACTAGAAAAATGTCATGAAGTAGAAATGTGGAAAATCTGTGGGAAATCAAGATGAAAACCATGTAAAGCTTATGTGAGATTTTTGATTCATGCTTGAATGTATCTTTTGATAGTTCATATCTCAGAAGCAAGGGTTGAAGTTTATGAATATTCAATTTCATTGCTGAAAACATGCCTTGTAAGACATGGTTTCAACCTTTTACTTAAAAATAGTCTTTTTCAAACCTGGTTAACCGTTATGATAACTATCTATATTGTTTTAGGGATAGGGATTGAATACAGATTTATTATTTTAGAATTTTCCTCCATTTTCAGACGGGAGTTACAAAAACCATCATCAAGACCATCCCATCCTCCATGCTATCGATGGCACGCTCTGGTTCTGCTACGATTACGACACAGGCTGGTCAAAAAACAATTGTCATTGCAGCTCCCAAGGGATCCGCTGGTGGGCTTCACTCAACCCCTACAAAAATAATTACATCGGTGCCAAAGATGGGTGGGGGGACAGGCAACACACAGTTCATTGTGGTCAGCCCTCAGACCAGTGTGGGTCAAGGAATGACCACTCTCACAGCAGGTAATTTTGGCCATAAATTTTGTTTAAGTTCCTCCTATTATTGGAGATGTATGACAAAGTGTTTAATAGTCAAAACAATGTTTCATCTCTTCCTTTGACCAAGTGTTAGTCAAAACTATGTTTCATCACCAAAGGAAGGCTTAACAACTGAAGAGGTAGGCACTCTGACCAGTGTTGGTCGTGTGATATCCACTGGACAGAACTTGATTAACCTATTCACCCCTAAAGTCACATTTGAACCTTACCAAATCAAAGACTGGGCAAGTCCAGTTTAGATATGTAGGGATGAATGAGTTAAAATTTACAAATACTTATAATGTTATAATGTATAATGTATTAAAGGAGGTAAGCCACTGACGGTGACAACCCTGCCAGTGTCCTCGGCTGCTGCTCTCAACATCGCTGGTACATCTCAGGTTGTCTCTGCTACCATGTCTCCCATTGCAGCCAAACCCATGGTCAACATCGTCTCCTCAAATGGTATGTGATACAAAGCACTGTTATTATTGTGGTTGTATGGTTTTTCTTGCTTTTCTGATGAAAATTGAATTCTATTTTCTATGCTGTTAACTGTCAAAATTAGTTAACCATGACCTTCATCTCAAACTCAAAGGTCAATTAAGTGCAGAACTTTAAGTGAAATCTTGTCCGACCAGGACATTTAAAAGTATTGAAATGATCTTGATAAAACTTGAACTATCCCTGCATTACCCATAAGTGTGCATTGCATTTTAGTTAGGTCACTGTTACCTTCACCCCTTTGTCAAGGTCAAAATGCAAAGCAGATATGACTATTGACCAATAAATAATATATATGGAAATATGTTTTTGTTCGTAACAAAAACAAATCTCTAGTTTTGAAATGCTGTAGATATATGTATATATATTCAAAGAAGGAACAGAGCGACAAATAAGGATTAAAAATAAATGTTTAGTTTTTCAGGCACCGCTGTATCACCTAGTTTTATTGCTGTGTCCAAATTCTGAAATTTGTCCTGATAATGTTTTACAATTTCCCGCAGTTGCTATTAGTTAGAAAACTGCCACGATAAAAGGGCAGCTTTATTTTCAGTTCAGACAACAGGTTAAAAAAAGTTGCCATAGAATTTTTCTGCAAATAATAACCTAAGTAATCTTGTAGAGTTATTTGCTTTTATTTTGGAATTCAACTTGAGAGTTGGATATAGAGACTTTTGTGTGTATTTGTGTGAGCTATGTTACCAGAACCAAATTAGTGACGTGAGAAATCAAGGATTAAGTCATTTGGCCTCGTACTAGACAAACAGTGGTATCCACTGCATATAGGGTTTCAATGTTAAAAATTGTAAAACCTAAATACATATATCAAAAGATAAGTTTATAAAATTTGGAGCACACTTAACAGTCTAATATGATGTATCTGTAACAAGTGCAATTGTGACATATGAGAGTTTATTGTATTGCCTGTGTTACAGCAAGCCAGCTTGGTGGCACCGTTCTAAAGACGATCACAGCATCCCCTTCAGCCCTGGCCTCGGCCACCACAGCGGCCACCAGTCTCCTGTACACCACCACCACCCCCAGTGCCACTCCATCCACTCCCACAATCTCCCTCATCGCCCAGCCATCCATCTCACATGCACCTGTTACCATGACCACACAGGCTGTCGCAGCTAGCGCAGTGACTGGTGGTCAGAAACCAGTCCAGATAACCATCACTCCTGCAGCCCCTCAGAGCGCCACTCAATTTGCAGGAAGTCCCATCATAATCTCTCAACCTATGGCAACCAAACCTGCAGCTAGACCAGTTCAACAGGCTCCTTGTACAGATGGACATAATTGCCCAGGTGATGAAACGCCACAAACAACGGGTGTGTGCACTGATGGACATAATTGCCCTGGAGATGAAACGCCACAAACAACAGGTGTGTGCACTGATGGACATAATTGCCCTGGAGATGAACCACCACAAACAACAGGTGTATGTACTGATGGACATAATTGCCCAGGAGATGAAACACCACAAACAGGTGTGTGCACTGATGGACACAATTGCCCAGGTGATGAAACACCACAAACAACAGGTGTGTGCACTGATGGTCATAATTGCCCAGGTGATGAAACACCACAAACAACAGGTGTGTGCACTGATGGTCATAATTGCCCAGGTGATGAAACGCCACAAACAACAGGTGTTTGCACTGATGGACATAATTGCCCAGGAGATGAAACACCACAAACAACAGGTGTGTGCACTGATGGTCATAATTGCCCAGGTGATGAAACGCCACAAAAGTCAGGTGTATGCACTGATGGTCATAACTGCCCGGGAGATGAAACGCCACAAACAACAGGTGTCTGCACAGACGGCCATAATTGCCCAGGGGATGATCCACCTACTCAAACAACAGGTGTATGTACCGATGGACATAATTGCCCGGGAGATGATCCACCTACTCAAACAACAGGTGTATGTACCGATGGACATAATTGCCCAGGAGATGATCCACCTACTCAAACAACAGGTGTATGTACTGACGGACATAATTGCCCGGGAGATGATCCACCTACTCAAACAACAGGTGTCTGCACAGATGGCCATAATTGCCCTGGAGATGATCCACCTACTCAAACAACAGGTGTCTGCACAGACGGCCATAATTGCCCAGGAGATGATCCACCCACACAAACAACAGGAGATGACACCACACCACAGATTCCAGCTACTGTAGAACCAGCTGCAGATACACCTACACTCAGCCAGTCATCAATGGAAACGTCAGTCTCAATGAGCCAGGCTGCACTGGATGCATCAACTGTTAATGTACCTGAGCATTTACCAGCTGCACTGCTCCAGGAGTCGGACACAAAACCTGAAGCCATGGACACCTCCATCACAGAGGCATCCCCTATGCCACCTGCCCAGCTGTTACAGACAGCCCCTAGTGAGGACAATAAGGAGGAGCCTATGGACACGCTGTCAAATGCAGCAGCCTTGTCTCGGCCAGCACCGACCCCTATCATTGACACCACCCCTCTGGGTGTCCTCTCCTCCGTGTCTCAGGGTAGTCCTGCCATCAGCACAGCAGCATCATTAGCCACTGCTGCGGCAGCCAACACCCTCGCTGGCATGGATACTCTTGCAGCTGTCGCCAACTCTGTGTCGGGTAAGTTGACATTAATCCAGTTTATTGAAATTTCAAAAACGAGAATTGAGCATCATTTTGGCCCAATTTGTTTTAAAAAAAAAAATCCAATGTGCTAGAATGTTCTTAAGCTTTCTATCAATCAAATGAAGTTCTTTAAAATTGATTGTGGGAATTATTCTGTTGTTTATTTGAAGTTGCACTTCTCCAGGCTTTAGAAAAAGATTTGCTTTATACTTAATGAAGTGTGTTAGGATCACAAACTGTCCTGATCACGGAAGCGTTGGTGACATATGTCACGGTAGTATTTGCTTATCTTAACTGTACATGAAAAATCTCTGTTAGAGGTATACTCAAAGAACGAACATAGAGTTTCTATAACAGTAAGATGTTTAGGGTGTTCTGTGAAATTTGTAAGTTGAAAAAATGAAAATTGGTTTTAAAAAAAATCAAGTGAGAGTATTAGCAAATAATTACATATTTGTGAAATCCATTGGAATTACCGGGTAACATATGGAAAACTAAACTTGTACGCTACTGAATAACGACACTGGTTATTTGTAATGCCTGTTAAATAATGACACTGGTTATTTGTTATGCCTGTTAATCTTCCCTTCAGATCCTTTGGCTACTCTGGCCAGTGCAGCTATTTCCTCGGCCAGTACAGTAGCTCCCCAGGTCAAGGTGGAACCAGGTGTGATGGGTGTGAAGACGGAGTCGGATCTCAAACAGGTCAGTCACTCACAGATTTTACATTAACAGCTACTGTGTTCGAGGGAGCTGATGTACGGGAATGTTACACCATATGTTGGGACAATTAATATATAAAAGTTAACAGTTAGTGGAAAATAGCCTGGAGTGTCGAGTCGGGATTTTGGGAATTGCAAAAGTAACACCTCACTAAAATGTCCTAGTTCACAACAGTGGGATAAATTTTCTTTTCATTTATCAAAATCTTCTCTTTTTCTGTAATCCATCAAATACATGTGTAACAAATATGGTATTGTGGTGTTACCATCTGTCACAAACAGATAGGGAATCCTACAGTATTCATTGTGAACGTCAGAGAAATTTACTTTGACTGACCGTAGATTGTGAGGGAAATTGTTGCTTTACTAGATTTGACTGTAAAGTCCGCGTGACTGACCATAGATTGTGAGGGAAATTGTTGCTTTACTAGTTTTGACTGTATAGTCAGCGTGACTGACCATAGATTGTGAGGGAAATTGTGGCTTTACTAGATTTGACTGTAAAGTCAGCGTGACTGACCATAGATTGTGAGGGAAATTGTGGCTTTACTAGATTTGACTGTAAGGTCAGCGAATGTCATGTTTGAATTCTGATTTGCAGGAGATTAAGGCAGAAGTTCCAGCAGTGAAGATGCCCACCACGCCAGTTAAGAAGGACGCTCACCAATGGTATGATGTGGGCATCATTAAGGGCACTTCCTGTGTTGTGGCACATTACTATCTGTCCTCGGACAGCGTCCAGGGCAACGGCGATGTGGTCAACACAAAGCAGGTACATATACTAGTTTATTCTTTTTTTCAAATTACTTTATTTTACATCTCAAAACTCTTTTATGAGGTAATATAATCAATAGCATTAAAGCTATTGCCAGATTATATTAAAACAGAATATTGTTTTCATTATTCCTGAACAAAAATTTAATGTATGCAATCAAAATTCATTTTCTCAATAGTGAATGGACCATACTAAAAGTATGAAATTTTCAGGAGAGTCAAAGTAAGGTTATATCAATGTAACAGATCCTCAGGATAGCCAGTGTATAATAATATAAATGAAAACTGCAAAAATGGGAACTCACTTTATCTGGGCCGCATTTCATTTACTCTGTAACCTACATTTGTAAAACTTTGTAAGTGATGGATGGGGAGTGTTCTGTAATGAATTTGAGTCTCATGCCCCACTACACAATGTATATGTAAAGAGAAAAAAATAGTTTGGTTCTTTATTTGTCCTTATTTTGTATGGCGGAGGGGACAGCTATAAATTGCTTGCAATGCTTAACCTTTTATTAATTAAAAGGGGTAAAACATTCTTTTCTGTAGGGAAGTCGCCGTAGTGAAGAAAATCTATAAAAGTTTAAAAGAAAAAGCTTACACAAAGTAAAACCTGATTCATCTGCTAATATTACGTTTTGTTTTTGTAGGATATTGATGTTGTAAGCATACCCGACCACAGTGTCCTTAAGAAGCAAGAGTTACTTCCAGGGACTGCATACAAATTCCGTGTGGCCGGAATCAATGCCTGTGGTCGTGGAACTTTCAGCGAGATCTCTGCATTTAAGACCTGTCTCCCTGGATATCCTGGTGCCCCATCTGCCATCAAAATCAGCAAGGTGGGCTTAAAAGTGAGGAACGATTTAGAGTTATCTCCCTTCTACGGGACCATTCTACTAACAATTATCACGTGTACCCGTTTTATACCTTCCACTGGGGTGTAAACATTCACTTTGTAGGCACATTGCAAATGACAAAACCAACAGAGTTGGTGTTATTTTACAACATGCTACTTTATTTTCTACTGTTAATCAACAAATCTAGTATCATTAGCAATGTGCCTCAACTAGTGGAATTTTGCACCCCTGAACTTCTGTAGCACTGCATTTCAAATAACCCCTTGTGACTGAAAAAGACAATAATTCTACTGTTGTCCGATTACTGTATAGCACTTGTATCTATTTGCAGTCTGAAACAAATAATTAAACAAAATTGATGCGGTTTTGATAGTCTATTAGGACTTGAATTTGAATGTTGTTGCACGAAATTTAAATGCAGCATTTACCTCAGAAACAAAACCACAAAAGTTTTGACCCCAAAAATTGAAGTGCTATACAGTATCAGTCATCTCTGTTCCTGCTTTAATAGCTAACATACTATCCATTAGACCCTACCCATCAGAACAAGAAGATTCCAAATGTTGAATTTCTTTAGGATACAAAATATCACAACTATAATGACCCTTTCAGAGTTGACTCCACCAATTAAATACCTACCGAATCCTAAGATCATCCTGAAAAAACATTCTTTCAAAAAAAATGCAATGTGCTGATGATTAAAGCTATATTTTGGGAGAGTTAAAAATTGACTGTTTTGTCCCGAGATTAAAAACCTATTCTCAGGTATCACTACATCTAAGTTTGTATCACACATTACCCATTTTATTGCTTAAATGGAACAAAAATAGATTTTTAAAAATGCACAAAAAACAGGAATTTCCCATTTTTTTCGAAAACATCCAATATGTGCTTAGTTCTGCCAAATCATTCCTCGACCAATAATTCTGCCTATATGGAGCTTTTTTTTTATGGAAATGTCCTCTTGATAAAGAAATAGATATTTCTAGGTTGAACAAAATACCTCAAAAACGGTGAATTTCAAGCAAATTTCCCACAAATGTTTGGAGGCTTAAACTTTTGCTATGGTAGCCAAAGCGAAACTGACCTAAGCAAAATTGACTGTTTCATGGCAATCAATAGCTCTCAAGCACACAAACTGCAAAAGCTGTGGAGTGCATAGCTATTGTTAACAGTCAAAGCTATCGGCAAATGAAGCTAGGATCCTCCAAAGAGTGCTTCAGCTATATTACGGGTCTGAAGGACCAGGGTGAGCTTATGCCATACTGTGGTGTCCGTCGTCCGTACGTTAACAATTTCTGCAAACGACTTATTCTTTTAAACCACTGATTGGTGGTGGGGATTCAAACTTGTACAAATGGTGGGGATGACCCCCCAGGGGGCTGAGGGGCTGGGCCAAAAGGGGGCAATTTGGCTATATTGCTATAACTTCTTCTGTAGAACTATGTCATGGATATCAATCATATTTGGTCAGAAGCATTTATGGGAGGCGGGGACTCAAAATTGTACAAATGTTGGGGCTGAGGGGTGGGGGCCGAAAAGGGTTATTTGGCCATATTGCTTTAAGCGACCTCTTCTCTGGAACTAAGAGATGGATATCAACCATATTTGACTGGAAGCATCCCTAGGTAGTGGAGATTCAAAAGTGTACAAATGGTGGGGCTGGGCCAAAAGGGGGCAATTTGGCTATATTGCTATAAACTTCTTATGTATAACTATGCCATGGATATCAATCATATTTGGTCGAAAGCATTCATGGGTGGCAGGGATTCAAAATTGTACAAATGGTGGGGCTGACCCCCGGGCTAAGGGGTGGGGCCAAAAAAAGTTTATTACTTGGAAATGGTTGAGATCCCCACCATATAACCATATAT
>JAUMHH010000001.1:97848-114410 GCA_032359455.1 Chlamys rubida
CACCCTCTTGTTGTTGTATTGTATTTAACACTAAAGTAAGATTTCATGTGACTAGGAATGCTGCATATTGTATATAAATCATTGTGTGACCCCGTACAGGCCCTGGCCTTCCATCTGAAGGCACTGACCTCCTACTCCACGGTGTTTGGCAGTGATTTCCTCCAGAGTACGGAGAGAGTCGTCCAGCACTATCTCAGGTTAGCCCCATATTTTAATATGGTGAAAAAATATTATCATTAATAAAATAAAATCAACTGAAAATTAAAAATGTTTCAACATCTTCACATGAAAAATTAGTTGCATTTAATTTTATAAAAAAAATCTACTTTTGAAAATAATGTGCATACTTGACCTTCAATCATGTGACATATCTATAAATATGATAATTGGATTTTTTTCGTTTTTGTCAGACTTTGTATAACACAAGAGCTGCCAGCCTCCCAGAAAGAGGAGAACTACAGACTTGTCCTTATACAGGTAAAGTTACCTATATTGAGTGGGTTTATTAAAGAGCTCCATGGTAAGGGAGACAGGTTAGAAAAATGTATATCAGGCTTTTGTATGTAAAGTAGCAGACTTTCCTTTCTTTAGCTTGGAAGAAAAAGATGCTCGAATCCAAGCTCTGGTGTTTAAGATATAACAAATTGAATTTCTAAGTTGATGTCTATCGTATAAATGTGCTTTTAGATGCTGGAACACTGGGAGAAACATGACTTGTCGGTCAGTAGTCTCGAGGCTTTGCTGGCTGACCACATGGACAGTGTGTGCTGTATTCTCAGTACATTCCTTTTCTGGTCAGTATAGAAAATTTATCTTTATCGATCCTTAACTTTGATTTTCATCCATAAATATTGACTATGTAACCTTTGCTTTAAAAATAAAAGATGAAAGATATTAAAAAACATGTGTTTCCTATTTCCTAAAACGAAAAATGAGTCAGTCAATCAGTCAGTAATTATTTAATGTTTAATTAATGATTTAAAATAATTCTCAAAATTTATAATAAAATCAATGTCACTGATGTAATTCGTGTTGAAGGAAAAATCCCACGACTGATGAAGGAGGAGAAACCATGGAAATGCCGATTTGCATAGGTGTTTCTGGCCAATTTATGATGCATTTTACAACCAAGTTCTGTCTCCACGTCCTCCAAAAGGTCTTTGATAAAATGCTTCTCTCCGACTTTGAAAAGAGATACCCAGTCAGTTACGGATCATTAAAAAGACTACTGACCTGTCGGATAGGGTCAAGTGAATCCGACCTTGACCTTCAGCCAGGTGATAAACTCGTACCGTTCGATCAACTGTGGCAAGATGTGGTTCGAAACCTTCAAAAGAGTTCAGAATCACGTGACTATATATACATCACGCGAACAGATATTGATCACATGACGGAGAAACTTGGGCAGACCCAAGGACCACAGTCCATCCAGGAGGAAGTGAACTCACAGGAGCCAAATGCGGTGCTGTTCACATGTGGTCACCACTATACGCGACGGAACTTCATGGATGAAGTGATGGTCAAGTTCAACAAGGAGCTCTCCCAGGGCCCGTCCAGTCTCCCGGGGAGTGCTTCTCTGTTGATGCAGTATTACTGTAGGCAGGGATTACTTCCCCTGGCTTGTCCAAAGTGTGTACTCAATACACTGCATACTGCAATGTAGGTCTCATTCCATGGGTCTGATTAGGTCAGTAGTTAACTCAAACATTCACCCCTACATATTTAAACTGGACTTGCCCAGTCTTTGATTTGGTAAGGTTCAAATGTGACTTTAGGGATGAGTGAGTTAAGGATGGATGTAAAGGTTTTTTTAGCAGTATTTCACTGTTAAAAAGATATAAAGCTTTATGGTTAATTTTCAAGCATCCATGAAGTTCTGACCTTCCCATTAATACCACTAATGAAATAGAATTCTGATGATCAGTTCCGAAATAATGCCAAATATTTTTGGACTTACATTAGGCCCATAAAACATTAGCTGCCCTATGAAACTAATATTACCTGTCATGCTGTTTGCAGTGAACAAAATAATGAAAGCTATGGTAGTGGATGTATATAGCTGACTGTTAATATCAAGGCAAGGTAAAACCTGAAAACCCTTGATATGAAAGTAGACCCGTCCCACCTATACCACACAAATTGACCATGTGCCACAAGTTTCTTACATACTGCCCTGATTGGATTGTGAAGGGTAGCAAATTGTGAAAGATTGCTTTAATGTATCAGACTGTTTGTATGCCACATAAAAGGTTTTTAATGCAATATATATAACAGAAATGTTTGTCAATAATGCTTGAAAATACTGAAAATCAGAGGGTACGTATTTTTAAGGAAGTCGGTGTTCATTTTAAACATGATTGATTTAAAAATAGTCAAGTGATCTATGAAATGATGTCGAAGTGATTTAAATGAAATTATATCAAGATTCTATTTATTCAAATGTATTTTTGAGGCACTGCATGTTGAGGAATCTGAAGATTTTTTTTTCTGATTTTCTATGATTGTCAAAATATCCCCAATTTTTCAATGTTTATTTACCTTGGTGCTGACACAGGAGTTGTGAATTGTGTTACCAGTGTTCCCCAACGAATTGGTTATCATGCTTTTTTACAAGATTTACAGATATTTCCATGTGATTGTAATTAGAATAGTGATGATCAATTTTCATTATAAACTTTATTGTTCTTTCAGCTTAAATACTCTTGTTGGCCTGGATGTTAGTGCATAGGGGGGGGGTTGTGTTAATGTGAGATGAAACCGGAGTACTCGGAGAAAACCTACATGGTAGGGCAGTTGATCCCATGCCTTTTCTCGGCCTTGGTGAAAGGCGGGTGTATCTTTAACTGTGGCATACGACCACCTCTAAATGTTTATCTAGAGTAAGTTGTAGGGGTTCTCCGAGAGTTGTGGCCAGTAATCATGTTATCTAAGTGGAATTAGTCAAAGAGGTTCCCCACAAAGTGATGTTTGGTTATGACTTTGCTATAAATCTTATTAATTGTTTAATGTTTTAAAAGGCACAAGATTTACCAAAGGTATTTGAAAATCTGAAAATCAAATAATGAGAGTTAGTTGAATATGACAGTCAATACTCATGAGTTGGGGGTCTGTTTTCTGCCTTTAGCATTTATAACTTGTTTAAATCAATGAATTTCTACAAAAATGTACTTCCCAGCTTGGGAAAAAAAAAAGGCATTATTTTCTCGTATATGTGTTAAATATGATGTCACAAAACTTTGTGAATGTTCTAAGTTCACACAAAGATTGTTATTAACAAACGAAAAACCTCCCAATGAGTTACCCACACACGGGTATCATATGTTTAACCTAAATGTTGCAGCTGTGTAATTATGGAAGACAATTCATGCTAGAAAGTTTTACTGGTTGTGTCCAGGTACAGAGGCCAAATATTGATTGATAGGGGAAGTTTACTCCAGGTTGATATGACTTAGTGTTATAGCTCATATCAGTTCTACCTTTCCAATAACTTCTAGCTTCAAACTTTTGTAACTTATACAAAACTTTTGGCATGTCATGGTTCGTGGATATTCCTAGCTAATGCAAACCTTACCAATCATAGTCAATTCTTTGTGCTGATATCTCATAAGGATACTTCATAATTAGTTTAATACTATTTTACAAACTTTTATAATCCTGCCATATTTTTTGAAAGACTGCAATAATTCCATGAAACTTTCTTTAAAACTAAATATTTACTACCACTACATGGTGTTCTGTGTACCATTTTCAAGTCCTTCATCTGATTGTCAAGGTCACAATATTTTTGTCTGATGTATGTGTTGCAACTACAGGTACTTGAATTGTGAGAGAGCTGGATTATGGGGACAGTTTTAGACTGACTGTAGACTACTGTTACTGGAGTTGCGTAAAAGGAAAAGGATTCGTAATACTTGCATTAATTAATTCCCCACTAGCCCTTTTCTGTATCAGGATACTTTCTGTACTGTAGGTTGATACTGAGATAGGAGTATACACCTCGGTAAGAAATCATTACCGGTGGGGGACTATTGATAACCTTGCAATACTTCGCAATGTTCCTTCTTTTTGTATATGGTCATTTGGTGCAGTAAACTATTCATTTTTCACAATGTCCAGACAGGTGCTTTCTCTCAGTGTATTTCTAGTGATCATTCTAATAGATGTATAACGTACGTCTTCCATCAGCAATTATAGGAAAAGTGGAAATTTCACAATAGTTGTTTTTTTCCTCTTTATGATTCTGAAATTATAATCATGAGTTTGTTCCATCCTGTAATTGCATGAACTATGTTGTTTTGGCTACCTTTAAAACAGGAACTATTATATGTACATGTACTGTCAAATCAGATTACTATAATTTTCAAGAAGTGTTGGATTTACCTGCCTTGATAATGACCTTGGGCCTGTTCGATTATGCAGATCAACCGGTACGTCCGTTTTTAAATGTAATATTTTAGGTATCAATCCTGGCGGACCTGCAAAAGTTTTTTCAGGCTGTGCAAGGCTTGGTCAAGGCTCGCCTGAAAGCAGCATTAGATTAATGGGTCCGTCCTTATTTAATGAACGAACAACTCTGGTCCAACCGGTTCAACCGTTTGGATCGCAATAAAAATAAGCGGGCCCTGGACTTGCGTCTCCTATTTTCAGTTATTAATAGAATATAGAGTTTTACAAGTATGGCTCTATATTTGATGGGAGGTGCATGGTATCATAAGGTACATGTGGTGTTGAGTGTTATGTTTATGGAGTTTATTGATATTTCGTTAATTGTTTTTATAGATATGTTAAACCCTTCTAGTCTGGTATGTTGTTCTACCACATATTTTCAAAAAATAATGTAAAACAGCAAAAGTGACAGCCGAGCAATATTTGTATTGTTGTTATTGTAAATGAATTGAAATTTATTAAAATTAAGAAAGTTGATATAAAGTTGCGTCATCTTTTTAATGAATTGGTTCCATATTTTTCTGTTAATTGATCAATTCCATGGTATGACTTTGATGTCATTTTAAATTTTGCACACACACTCTTCTTCCCCGCTTTAATCGTCGATAATCCAGTGGCTACGCTAACTTTTGTTCTCTGTGCACCACTGGAACATGTCATAGCAAAATTGAATGCTATCTATTTGATTGGTCTTGGGTAAAAAAAACCTGACCAATTTCTAGGCTGATACTTGCCCTTTGAAGATTTCAGAGGAGCGACACCCGACTTCAAAGCCAGTCAAGTTTACCGTTACGCGGCCGACTGGTTTTTATTTTATGTACATCAAAAGATCAAACTAGTCTTCTCGTCCCCACAAGGTTGTGCACACTTCAGAGTTCGGTTTTGCTATGACATATTCCAGGGGTGCAGAGAGCAAAAGTTGGATTAACCCCTGGATTTTCTAGATTGCCCGACTTCAGGATAAAATAAGACGACCAAATACGTATATTTTGGTATAATATTTTAAAATGATTGAGAGAAGACAGAGAATCGCCAAATTAAAATTTCGACCCTGTGACTCTGAACTAGTCAACCAATTGAGATATCAGGCAGATTACCTTTTCCACTCCTAACTAACATTGTGATAACTTGTTTTGAATTTAACGCTAAGATCAATCTTTTCCAGTTCATGGTGAACAACATACAAGCGTATCAAGTCGGTATTGTGTCAATCGTGTTCAGGGACAAGCTCAACAGTGTTCAGTGAAGTTATCAAACACTTTGCAATTTTCTAGTTCTACAAGGGAACGTTGGTTCTGCCCCAGACATTTTCTATTCCGATCGAGCCAAGCCGGCTTTTCCAACACTGAACAATATATCCTCTGGAACGGTATACAATGATGAGCTAATTTGTACTAGTGTCCTACCCTAACCAACAAAAAACAAAACATATAGTAAACGTTGAAAAAATATGTATTATATAAAATCAACACATTGTAGCGCTAAAAGTTACCTATACACCTGAGAAACCGAGTGTTGATGTTCATATAGATTTCAGCTTTATTGCAACAATTGTTCCATCGCCACAAGTCCGTTACTTCATCAGCAAAGGAGATTGTTATGCAAGTGAAATGATATCCTTTAGGCTTTACGCAGTGTTCTTCAAAATCTCCGGAAGTTTGACGTACAATCGACTAATTAGTTACTGGTTATTCTCAATGAGGTTGCCAATGACGCTTGTTTCAAGATACATTTTGCTATTGAGCAATTCTTCAAACCAAACGAGGTAACAGCTTTTCCAAACACGTCAAGTTGCTGTTGATCACCGAGCGGACAGTGCTCCAGGTTGCTCAGTACAACAAGTATCTCTCTTGAAAATTCTAGCAGACCACGATGAAAAGTAATTCCAGATTTCCAATATGAAGAGAACAAATGCATGGCGTCGATCTTATCCTTGAAAACAGTAAGCCTTGTGATAAGAATCATATTTTTTTTGCGCAGATGAGAAAATCATCACGGGCTTCAACAAACATGGTAGCGGTGTCAACATGAATATGTCTGACAATAAAATGGCACAACCATACAGAACATTTTAAAACATTTTCTAGTAGCTATATGCACTGCTAGAGTTTACATTTTGTGGAATATGTTCTGACCTGTGGCACATTGGAACGCCGGATCCCTGCGTCCAACATGAAGGACCATGTTTGACCGTATTTGGGGATTTGCACTATTTTGTTCTACAGTAAGTCCGTGGTACAATATAACGTTTGCTGGCCACCTGTAGCCTCAACCACAAATTTTGCGTCAACGTCTACTTCTGCCATGATATCGGTAGAAAGACAAAGTAAATTTTGTCTAGAGCAGAAGCGGATCTGGAAGGTGAGTGACAGGGGTTTCAGTTATGTTCCCCGATGCAGAAGTGCATATATTGGATATATCTTGAAGCCATTATTCCTCCTGTCCCCGCCCTTTTATACACTATCCTTTTCATTTTATTCATTAATAATTTTATTTTTCTATAATTGATGTTGGCGCACCCAAATATGTTGCTCCGATTAAAATTTTGAAACGTTTGTTTTTCAATAATAATAATAATTGCCATTGTTATTTTGAGTTGAAAATGCCGGCTGGGTGCAAACGGAAACCGTCTCGGACAGTAACCTGTAAAAACAAGCTCGCGAAGTGTTTGAAAAGAGTTATTTGGTATCAAAGGAAGTGTTAATTACCCCCCAACTGCAACGACTGGTTTATTTTCACGACTGGTGTTACATTAATAGTTGAATTGTTGTTTCCTATTTTCCGCCATTGACGAACCGCTACTAACGGATGTGATCTAAGGTTGTGAGTATGGCTACCAACAGATACTTTATGCATGGTTCAAATGACAAAGAATGTTACTCGTTTGGTGACCCACTTAAGTGATTCCGATTCGTTCGGTATCTAAACGATTAAGTTTGGTTGATGTACGTTAAAATTCGAATTGATATCTTAATTAAACGTTTAGAGGATGTTTAAATGTTTCTTCAAACAGTTTGCTTTCCCCCTTTAAAATGCAATTCGAAGAGTCATATTTCTGAAACTGTTAGATAGTATATCGGAATGTATCTTAAATTACAAATGTTTGATTTTTCAAATAGCATTTTTTAATTTTCTCTCATTTCAATTGCATCACTAAAACGTTAAATGATACTTAACCCTGCGTGTTTTTGATTGGCTAGGGCTTTCGAATTCGCTATTTCTTATGTTGGAGCCACACTTTATGATTTAGTATCTCGTAAGTTGGACATACCTAAATATTGTTTTTGGTATTTTGTTAAAAGGTCGAGATCATCTTTACCCAACTTAGTTTATTAAACTTGGTAAAAGGTAGATACTTATTTATTTCAGAACAACAATTTCAAAGTCAAATACTAACGTCTGATTTAACGATGATTTCCACTATGTAACGTAGCTGCACTGTTCATTACTTCATCAATCCTTTTAAGGTTGAAGTTCATGGTAAGAGGTAGACATCTTTGTATATTGAGATTTTTCGGTCAAAGATCCATGTAATTCTGTGATAACTATTTGGCTTAGATTTTTCTGGTATTTTCCTCGCCATAGCGTCACTATTTTCTACCTCATGTTGACCAGATTTCAAGTGTTCTAGTATTTGGTAGACGGCAATGCCGCGAAGTTTTTCTCTTGTTCTTCCATTAAAATTTAAGTAATTAAATTGAGATTGCTGTTCCACTTTTGAAACTCGTAAGCCTATAAATACAAGACCATCAGGCTGAAATTATTTCCAAACTTCAATAAATGTGGATCCGTAATTTTGCAAATGTTGTTTTACACGGTATTCTAATCTACACGGTTTTTCCAAAAAAAACTTTTCCGTGAAAAATAGAACCCGCGAAAATAAAAGTAATTTGATTAATCCAACCTTACCATAGCGCTTTCTGCCATGGCTTGCTTCTAGACCTGAAATTCGCGAAAAAGAGTTCTCGTGAAATTTACCATTTTAGCAAATCGGCGATAGTAAGGTTCCAGGAAAAGATACTTTTTTCAGTAAT
The DNA here is from genome assembly GCA_032359455.1 of Chlamys rubida. Classification (NCBI taxonomy): domain Eukaryota; kingdom Metazoa; phylum Mollusca; class Bivalvia; order Pectinida; family Pectinidae; genus Chlamys; species Chlamys rubida. The sequence goes on from JAUMHH010000001.1 coordinate 106,329, forward strand.
ATGCCATAAGCAGAAATAAATACATCGATAAATAATAAACACGTGTAAAATCATTCATCCCAGTGATTTATTGACGAATGTACAGAGGATAGAAATTGACACATGAAACGGCTGCCATCACTCACGATAAGTGTAGAGGTTTTCTGATGCTATAAATGGTTTTTAATTAATACGATCTTATTGTACTCGTGTTATTTTTTAATTTAATTGTTTTTCATTTTTAGAAAACACGTAGATACTTTCATTTTCTTTTGTTACAAATTAAGAAACCTCCAAAGATTTAAGACTTTTTATGCAGCAATACATTTTCATTCTAATAGAAATATTCAAAAAAAATTCCAACAATGATATATTCGATAAACATTGAATTTAAATATAACAATGTCCTGTACCGCCACCAGCTTTTAAGTTACTGAATATAACAAAATCGCACAATGAAACGCGTCATAATTTCGGTGTCAATTTTTTCATGGATTGGTAAAGTTTTAGTCATCTAACACTCGAGAAAAAATACGATTAAGACCAGAAAAAAATCATTCTTTAAATGTTCTACCTCATTCTGACTGAAATTCTTTTTTCATATTTGTTTTTATGCATTTTGTTACAAATGATTAGAAATCAAAACAAATTATTTCAATGTTCATTTGAATTATTGCTAGATTGTTAACTACTTCGCAACATAGAATGTACTTTAAAGTATTCAATAATAAGTATGGTTTTAACTTTTGATGTCAAAATGTTTTGAGCGTGTCATTTGGTGGCAGTAAACACGACCTTAAGTTCGTCTGGATTTCACCACTGAGATGGAAGTTTTCAGTTTTTGGCTGGGAGATAACATATGAACTCACAAGGAAGCAATCATAGACAAAGTGTAATAAACAAATACATGTGATGATATAAACATTTTATAACAATGATCACTAGTGCATCAGGAAACTCAAAACATCGAAAAATTCCATAAATCATACACGAAAAAAAATAATCATACATTACATATATCTTCATAACATCATTCAATAAAATTATTTAAACTATCACACAATCATCATCTGGCAAGAAAGTACGGACCATGTGAGTTGAAAATATGTTTGCTATTTATTTATTTATTTATTGAAGATTGAACTTTGGAAATAAAAACAAAATTGTGTGAAAAATGCAGTCAAACACATTTAAAGTAAAACATGAATGGGATATATGGATGTTTTTGTAAACAAACCAGTCATGAAAACGTCGAAATAAATATGTCAACAGTTTCCTTTAAATCTAAGCAAAAGCACAAATTTTGAAATATATTTGCATAGATTTTGAGCAAATAAGAACAAAACAACGTATTGTTTGAGCTAGCTGATGTAAGTTTAAAATACGCATTCTAGCAACAAAATACACTTTTTGTAAGTATACTAGCAGTATTTGGAAGACTTTCATTTTGAGCAATGTTAAAATATTATATTTTTGTCATAAAAATGATACGATATTGATGAAAGAGGATGACACATATACATCACTTGAAACTATATACACAGAATACCATACGACAATAAAATAAACGACTGGATTTATACTAGTGACAAGACACCATGTTGTTAAACGGAAAGTGAAAATAGTATCATAAAATATTTTCATTCTATCGACGTAATAAATGCACACATTTCTATTTTGGGCTAAATACTGGAAACGTACGTATTTAAGCGGTGATATTATTCTTGCGATTTGACTATAACTAATGCGCTAAATTACGATAAAGTTTCCTTTATTATCTTAATGTATACACTGTGGCTGCGACAATTCATCAATGCGCTAATTCATTAATGCGCCTAAGTGTTAGTGCGCTTAAATAAGTACGTTTACAGTAAACAATAATGTCTTGTTATTTTTAATCGCGTTAACTGCAACAATATGTTATGATATGGTGCTATATACTTCAATAATAAAATATTAACCCAAAATCATAATAACATATATGCCTATATTATGCTTGAGTAAATATAAACAATATCATCTGATACACATCACATAAACAACAGCTCAAGTTTTAAACGTTGTCCCGTTAAATGGTATTCACCATCAATTGAACCTTTAAATGTACAACATGTAGGTATTTCGTGTCTTCTGTGGATGCTAAATTATTGATTAAGGTAAACATTGTCTATAATTGTTCTTATTAACGTTTTCGGAGTAATTTTTTTCATGAAAAATATATATTAATTTGAAGCTGATCAGCAGAAGGAATAACCGTATTAACAAAGTTCATTTTTTTCAGTATCTTTCTTCAATGACAATTTTCGATATGTTCAATACTAGTACTGAAAGTTTAACCCTTTCACCACTGTAGACCACAATGGACTCATCCATATCAATGCATGGTAGAGTCTATTGAAGTTACATAGGGGTGAAAGGGTTAACAGACATTTTGTAATTCGAACGAGCAGGCTCTGTAGGTAACTCTCACCAATGATGTACTGAGGAATGTATGACAACAGTGAATCGCATTTTGGCTACATAAGGAATATAATGCACGGTAAATATTAACTTCATAAACAAAAAATACACAATGCTACATTAAATCTATTTCTGATGTCTATATCTGCTAAAGAAGCAAAGCTTGATTGCCATTACTCCTATTTTTATATTTTTTTCTAGTCACACTATAGATAAAATATTTGAAGAACAAGCATATTACGTAGCGTAAACGAAGGTTATACTCCAGATACCTGACAATTGCTAAATGGAGAACACATGTATACGATGTCAAGTAATATGGTTAAGAATCAATTCAAGTTAAAAATTAATATCAAAAGTGATCACCCTCACATTTGATTGAAAATGTAATGTATAATAAACACGTGACCTAGATTTACGGCGGTGGCAATTTATTCGATGTACAAATTAAAAAAATAGTTTTAAGATAATTGAGATTAATTTTTTTCGAGTACCACTTGAAGTCTACTACTATTAATTATATAATTATATTTAACGTAGTTATTTTGTTCTCTATGTTTCTACCGAAACAGAGTTGAAATAGACATGATATGACTTAACGCAACGATCATGTTAAACATGTAATATTCAACATTTACCATAGTAATATATATTGTATATAAAAATTACCATAGCAGTCACTATGAGTATGTTCAAAAATCGTTATAATATTCAATTTATCGTGTTCCGGCAGACACGTGTACCGTTTGACTTTATATAAGTTAAACACATCATAATTAGCAGATATGCAGAATGTTTTCGTAGTTGCGTATATCAAAATGTTTTGAATATCTTTTCCGATTAAAGATATTTATATTTTCCCCTGACATATAACGATGAACTGTATATTACTTTAATTGTAAATACAAAATTCATATTCCGAATACTTTAGTACTTTAGCGATAATTAATTAATTGTTTAATTCATTTCCGGTAATTTAACAATTGATAAATTTATATATAAATGTTAACTAGAAAGCTAAGAGTTACGCCCCTACTGGTAGCTTTTTCTCATTGGAATCATTTTCATTACTGTCCTTTTTATCATCTTCTTCACCAAAAAATAAATCTAATAAGTCAATTTCTTGTTCGTGATCTTTAGATTTTCCGTTGTCTTTCTTCCTGGATGGACTAGGCAAATTTCGAACGCTTTCGGACTTCTGCTCTTCATTATCGTTTGATAAAATTAAATCTGATACTGCACTAACTAATTTTGAAAATAAGGACTGTTGAGATTTATCTTCATCATCATTGTCATCATCGTCGTCGTCGTCATCTACGGGTTTCTTTACTCCTTTACATCCATTTTGATCACATTGTTTAGATTCTTTATCATCTGGAATTCCATCATTATCATCGTCTTTGTCTAATTCATCAGGAACACCATCATTGTCGTCATCATCGTCTAGAATGTCTGGGATGCCATCTCCATCTGCATCAGCCAGGTTATCAGAAATGCCGTCACCATCAGCATCAGTATCAAGATGATCGGGAATTCCATCTCCGTCACTATCCCGAATTTTATCCGTAGTCCCATCACCATCGGCATCTGTGTCTTGAAAGTCTGGGATACCATCCCCATCTTTGTCCTCTTCGTCATCTTGAATACCATCGCCGTCATCGTCGTTGTCAAAAGCATCTAAAATTCCATCATTATCGTCATCAAAATCTAAATAGTCAGCTTCGCCATCACCATCAGTATCCTTCTCCATGAAATCTGGGATTCCATCTCCATCAGAATCGGAATCTAAGTGATCAGGGATACCATCGTTGTCATCATCGTCATCAAGGTAATCAGGAATTCCATCGCCATCTGTATCCGTTTCTTTATCGTCTGGTATACCATCGCCGTCATCGTCATCATCTAAATGATCAGGAATACCATCGCCATCGTCATCACTGTCTAAGTAATCGGGGATTCCATCGCCATCTGTGTCTTTTTCCTTATCATCTGGTATACCATCGCCGTCATCGTCACCATCCAAATGATCAGGAATGCCATCGCCATCGTCATCATCGTCTAAGTAATCGGGGATTCCATCGCCATCTGTGTCTTTCTCTTTATCATCAGGAATGCCATCATTATCGTCATCATCGTCCAAATAATCAGGAATTCCATCGCCATCGCTGTCTTCTTGATTATCGGGAATGCCATCTCCGTCATCGTCGTTATCCAAGTGGTCAGGAATGCCGTCACCATCATCGTCGTCATCAAGATAATCAGGAATGCCATCTCCATCTGTGTCTGTTTCTTTATCATCTGGTATTCCGTCGCCGTCATCGTCATCATCCAAATGATCTAGAATGCCGTCACCGTCATCGTCTTCATCGAGATAATCGGGAATGCCGTCACCATCTGTGTCCGTTTCTTTATCATCTGAAATACCATCTCCATCATCATCATCATCCAAATGATCTGGGATGCCATCATTATCATCATCGTCGTCTAAATAGTCTGGGATACCATCACCGTCTGTGTCCTTTTCTTTATCATCAGGAATCCCGTCGCCGTCATCGTCATCGTCCAAATGATCGGGTATGCCATCTCCATCGCTGTCTTCTTGATCATCAGGAATACCGTCACCATCATCGTCGTCATCAAGATAGTCAGGGATTCCATCTCCATCTGTATCTATTTCCTGGTCATCTGGGATACCATCTCCATCATCATCTTTATCGAGAATATCAGGAATGCCATCACCATCACTGTCTTCTTGGTCATCTGGGATACCATCACCGTCATCATCATCATCTAAATGATCCGGAATTCCATCATTATCGTCATCATCATCGAGATAGTCAGGAATACCATCGCCGTCTGTATCTTTTTCTTTGTCGTCAGGTATACCATCATTGTCGTCATCGTCATCTAGGTGATCTGGAATACCATCACCGTCGCTATCTTCTTGGTCATCTGTGATTCCATCGCCATCGTCATCGTCATCCAGTTCGTCTGGAATACCATCGTTATCGTCATCATCATCAAGATAATCTGGAATGCCATCTCCATCAGTGTCTTTTTCTTTGTCGTCAGGTATGCCATCATTATCATCATCGTCGTCCAAATGATCTGGAATTCCATCGCCATCACTATCTTCCTGATCATCTGGGATACCATCTCCGTCATCATCTTTGTCTAGGTGGTCGGGGATACCGTCACCGTCATCGTCGTCATCTATATAATCTGGTATGCCGTCACCATCTGTATCCTTCTCTTTGTCATCATCAATACCATCTCCATCATCATCGTCATCCAAGTGATCAGGAATGCCATCACCATCATCATCGTCATCCATATAATCAGGAATACCATCGCCATCAGTATCTGTGTCTTTATCATCTGTTATACCATCTCCATCATCGTCATCGTCTAGATGATCGGGAATTCCATCTCCGTCACTATCTTCTTGTTCATCGGGAATTCCATCACCATCATCATCTTTATCCAAATGATCCTGAACGCCATCACCGTCATCATCATCATCTAGATAATCTGGTGTGCCATCACCATCTGTGTCCTTTTCTTTGTCGTCGGGAATACCATCACCGTCATCATCGTCATCCAAATGATCTGGAATACCATCGCCATCACTGTCTTCTTGGTCGTCAGGAATTCCGTCGCCATCATCGTCGTTGTCTAAATGATCAGGAATTCCATCGCCGTCATCGTCGTCGTCTAAGTAATCAGGTATTCCATCACCATCTGTATCTTTCTCTTTGTCATCATCGATTCCATCGCCATCATCGTCATCATCAAGATGATCTGGAATACCATCACCATCGTCATCGTCATCCAGATAATCGGGAATACCGTCTCCATCTGTATCTTTCTCCTTATCATCAGGTATACCATCACCGTCATCGTCATCATCCAAATGGTCAGGTATTCCATCACCATCGTCGTCGTCATCCAGATAATCAGGAATTCCGTCACCATCTGTATCCTTTTCCTGGTCATCGGGAATACCATCGCCGTCATCATCGTTATCAAGGTAATCAGGAATGCCATCTCCATCACTATCTTCTTGGTTATCCGGAATGCCATCGCCATCATCGTCGTCATCTAGGTGATCTGGAATTCCATCGCCGTCATCGTCATCATCAAGATAATCTGGAATTCCGTCACCGTCAGTATCTTTTTCTTTGTCATCAGGAATACCATCGCCATCGTCGTCATCGTCTAAATGATCTGGGATTCCATCTCCATCACTGTCCTCCTGGTCGTCTGGGATGCCATCGCCGTCATCGTCGTCGTCTAAGTGATCTGGAATTCCATCATTATCGTCATCATCGTCAAGATAATCTGGAATTCCGTCACCGTCAGTATCTTTTTCTTTGTCATCAGGGATACCATCATTATCATCATCATCATCCAAATGATCTGGGATACCATCGCCATCACTGTCCTCCTGGTCGTCTGGAATGCCATCGCCGTCATCGTCGTTGTCTAAGTGATCTGGAATTCCATCGTTATCGTCATCATCGTCAAGATAATCTGGAATTCCGTCACCGTCAGTGTCTTTTTCTTTGTCATCAGGGATACCATCATTATCATCATCGTCGTCTAGATAATCGGGAATTCCATCGCCATCACTATCTTCTTGATTATCCGGAATACCATCTCCATCATCGTCGTCATCCAAATGATCTGGAATTCCATCATTATCGTCATCGTCGTCAAGATAGTCAGGAATGCCATCACCATCAGTGTCTTTCTCTTTGTCATCTGGTATACCATCGCCATCATCGTCGTCATCCAAGTGGTCAGGGATACCGTCACCATCATCATCGTCATCTAGATAATCGGGAATGCCATCACCATATGTGTCCTTTTCCTTGTCGTCAGGAATACCATCGCCATCATCATCATCGTCTAAATGATCCGGGATACCATCCCCATCACTGTCTTCTTGATCATCTGGGATACCATCGCCGTCATCGTCGTTGTCTAAGTGATCTGGAATACCATCGCCGTCATCGTCATCGTCAAGATAATCTGGAATTCCGTCACCGTCAGTGTCTTTTTCTTTATCATCAGGAATACCATCGCCATCGTCGTCATCGTCTAAATGGTCTGGGATACCATCCCCATCACTGTCCTCCTGGTCGTCTGGAATGCCGTCACCATCATCGTCGTCATCCAAATGGTCAGGTATGCCATCGCCATCGTCGTCATCATCAAGATAATCTGGAATTCCGTCACCATCTGTGTCCTTTTCTTTGTCATCAGGAATACCATCATTATCATCATCGTCATCAAGACTATCAGGAATACCATCGCCATCTGAATCTTCAAGATTATCGGGTATACCATCACCATCATCATCTTCGTCTAAATAATCTGGTATTCCATCTCCATCGTCGTCATCATCTAAATAGTCGGGTACACCATCTCCATCTGTGTCAATTTCCTTGTCATCTGGAATACCATCGCCATCATCGTCATTATCTTGGCTATCTGGGATACCGTCACCATCACTGTCCTCCTGGTCATCAGGAATTCCATCGCCGTCATCGTCGTCGTCTAAGTGATCTGGAATTCCATCGCCGTCATCGTCATCATCAAGATAATCTGGAATTCCGTCACCGTCAGTATCTTTTTCTT
>JAUMHH010000001.1:114510-135669 GCA_032359455.1 Chlamys rubida
TCACAATTTATGACGTCACGTCATTGTCCATATTATGACGTCACAATCGATTTCTGACTGGCACAGCCAATGAAAAAAGCTCCAGGGTATATTACACTAGTGACATATGTAAAAAATATTACACAAGCGAATTCACTGGATAACAGGCCGATTATGTGATAAATGATTACAAACCCCTACCCCACCTCACCTTATTCTTAGGTGAAATCAGGGAAGATTATATAAGACCAATTCTACTTCTCAAATACAATTTGACATGTCTGAAATTAATTAAACACAACTTGTCTTACCAATGATATTTAATTTTGTATAAGTACATGAAGTATCAGATGAGATATTGTAATGATAATCATCAGTCATTGTGTTGGCTAGGTAAGCTTTAAACAAGCCCATAACAATCATAGGATTACTTTTTACCGGTTGATGGAAAGGTCAAAGATCAAGGTCGTTGATACAAAAAAATAGAAAATTTGCTTTAACTTAATAACTTTGGTTTATTTTTCTGATTCCAACTTAGTTTTCATACATGTTTTTCTTGCCAGAAGTGTTTACCAGTAGTTGGAATTTCTTCTTTGCAGCAAATAAAATTTATTATAATTCAAAGTCAAGAACGTCACATAATGTTAAACAAAATAATTCAACACAATTCACAATAATCTGTTGATTCTTTTATAGTATTTGAACGCTGTTAACAGAAAAATGTGATTTAATTTGTTTTCATTATTTTTGTTACATCTTGCAGACAGAGCTGACAAAGGAGAAATGCTGGGGCTATGAGGGGGTGTGTCCGGAGGAGGAGAGGATGTCCTCACCGAGCTGTCCGGGAGACAGTAGGGGATGGTAAGTAGTTGTTGTTTACCACGATTTCTATATAAATTCAAAATACAAGTTTTCCTAGTTTATAGTTCCCATCCTGCTTCTACTTAAGACTGAATAAAATATAACACAATTGTATGATGTATCCCCAGGCCTCTGAGTCGATAATTAGGGTGATGGGTTAGTAAAATGAAGATTTTGATTCCCTATAATTAGAAATCTGCAATATTTTGTAAGAGTGTTATACATGTATAATAATTTGTGATTAATCCATGTTCAACTTTTAAAAGAAATAATTTATCCCATACTTACTGTGAATAGGAAAATATAGCAGATGATAAAATAAACTTCCAATTTACCAGTGAGGGTATGTTTAAAGTATAGAATTTTGTTTTGGTAAAGCTGATAGAGAGTTCTTGAAAACATGCAATGTAAACTTTAAAGTGCTCTTTAACCCTTCCACCCCTAAGTAACTTGAGTAGACTCTACCATGCATTGATATGGATGAGTCCATTATGGTCTACAGGGTGAAAGGGTTAAGCACAAACTGCAGTTGTCCACCTCCCCTCTGTCAGTCTGTTCCTCAGAGTTATTGCTCTTGAAACATACTAGGGGCCTGTTCGTTTTTGTGGAACCATCAATTTGTCCGTTTTTAAATGTAACAATTTCGGGTATAAATCCTGGCGGACCTGTAAATGTTTATGCAGGCCTTGCAAGGCTTTGTCAAGGTGCGCCTGAAAACAGCATCAGATTGCTAGGTCCGACCTTATTTAATAAACGAACAACTGTGGTCCAACTAGTTCAACCGTTTAAATGAAAACGGCCTTGGCATCATAGTAGGCAACAGATGTAGATCCTATAGTGAACACCATTTAGGCTTTAGGTACAATGGTCTTTAGCAAACTTATGGTTTCTTATGATCAGAGTACAGTAAAGTAGTTATTGCCGGTATGCCAGAGTATTAAATTGAGTCTTTGACTTACAGTTCTGCTTTTAAGTTGTTATTTTGACCATGTTCTAGGACACAGAGGAAGGAGGAACAGCTGGACATGTTCTGGAAGGGTGCTGATTTTGGATACATCAAGGAGAGACGTGGGGAGATGAAGGTTCTGTGTGCACCTGATACACAGGTGGGTGATCACATACAAGTTAACTACCTGTGTGGTGACTTGTATGGAAAAACTATATTTATCTAAAATCTTGTACATGATAATAACCCTCAACCCCTCCAATCTATTACAGTTCAATAGAAATACCAACAAATGCTGTTTAAAGGTCATGCAATAAGTCCATCCCCCTAATTTAAGTAATTTTTTGGATTGTTGCAGGACAAAAAGGTAAACTGCTGTGTAGGGACTCGTGGGATATTGAGAAATCCAGAAATAACTATGCTCTGCATTAGCTGCAGGAACCGTAGCTTCTAGGTCCTACCATTTTTATTTTTTATTTTTTATTATGGTCAGATAATAAAAAATAAATAAAAAAAAAACATAAAATGATCAGACCTGGAAGCTAGGGTTTCTGCAGCTGGCTTTGCATCTGATTCAACTTATATTTTTCTCCATCCACAAGATTGTTAAAACTGTAAAATCTTTCCCCTATTTATAAGTTTTAAATTTTTGATATGTTTATTTAGGCCAAGTTCTGATGGTTAAAAGCATCACAATAGCAGGCAAAATATATCATTGATATATACATTAGGTCTGCAATGGATAGAAGATGGTTTCACTGGATGTGTGTTAATGCTTGTCTGTTTTATTCACAAAGGAGGATTCGTTACTGGAGTGTGTTAAATACACACGCTACTGCCGGGCCAAAAACATCTACTTTGACTTCACAAAGGCTAAACTAAAGGAGGGGACTAACAGGTAACTTTATACCCCACATCATTGATATATGTAAATTCTTCGTAAGACTCCAGGTAAGGCTTTTTTCAGATGTGCACCACCCTCAGAAAAATATTTTTTAGACAAAATAACCTTTATATTACTTCACTAGATGTATCCCACCTACAAATGATTCCATACATCTATGTTGTGGCTAAGAATCCAAGTTACAAAATGTTTTTTTTTATCAGCCCCTATAGGTAAACTTTAAAACTGATTATCCATTTTCAAAACTGACCCATAAAATCTATTGTTATACTCCCGCAACATAGTGAAGGGGCAATTAAGTGTTTGTCTTGTCTCTCCACCCATAAAACATTTTCGTAAGACTTAACATTTAGCTCAATTACTCTAATACTAGATGGCCAACTGTCATCAAACTTCTTATCTGAGTATTACACCAATAAAGGGTAGGTCACTTTGACCTATATTTTACAATTTGTTGATTTTGATAAAACTTTGTAGTTAGCTCTATTTCTTTTATTTCTTTATGCCATTGCATTTAGCTCTATTTCCATCAAAATTGGAATTAAGTGACATCAAAAGTAGGTTTTAAAAATATTTTCAAATTATATTTAGTTGTGACCTTGATCAATTCTTTTGAATAACTTAAGTATGACCTTCATAACAAGATCACATGATCTAATATCTTGATCTATTAGCACATCTTCCCTATTTCCGATATTTTAGAAATTCTGATCAAGTTCCAATCTATACCATATTAAAACGACATTCAAACATTTGTTTGGCTCTTTGGTAGTAAATTCCTTTTTTACAAAAAACATGGTATTGAAGTGTTTTATTTATTCACACAGGTTCCGAGAAGATGTATTTAGTGGAGGTCAAATCGGTGGGCACTGTAAACTAGATAAGCAAGCCCTGAAGGCTGAAGGGGAACACAAGAGTGCCCTCCAGTCTTGGTAGGTGTAAATATCATTACTGGTCAAACATGTCCGGAGGTCTGCAGGAAGACAAAACATTGTCATCCATTCTTGATTTTTTCCAAAAAGTTTAAAAAAGTATTGCTGGGAATGAAATCATTTATGGTAGAAAAATAACCTAACAGTGGCCACTGCCATTGTATAATTCAAAGGGATCAATGTATGGTTTCTACCATTAACCGTGCTTAATAAATAAGCGGCAGAGAAACAATTTCTTTCGTGGATGAGACTTTTCAATATCTCTTATTACTTTTCAGGTTTGCTGAGCTGGAGTTTTACACATCTTTACCATATCGTCCGATTGAGGACAAAAAATGTGATATAGTCATAGACAAGCCTACCTACCTCATAAAACTGGACGCTGGTAAGTTATCTATCAAATCAGAAGCAGTGAGATTTTGTATAGAACCTGAAAATAATCCCTGTACCACTGCCAAAAAATTGCTAACTACGCTGTAGAAAAAATATTCTGGATTTACTGGAGTTTTGATAAATCATTTCTAAAAAGAAACCATATCTGTTGGAACTCTGAAGAAAGTTTTTAAGATGAAGTGCAAAAAAAGCCAAAAATTTACATCAGCATACTTTTGAGTAAAAATGGAATGGAGCCAGACCAGGTATTGAACCCAGGACCACAGATCAGTAGGCGGTCGCCCTTCGTACTAAGCTACCTGGTCAGTGGTAGTTCCTTGGCCCAAACTCATTACAGTTATATACAATCTGAAATTAAGGAGAGTTTATTGTAACAGACTGAGCTACTCGGTCAACAGAAACGTCCTTGCCCAATTGTGCTACAGTTATATCCAATCTGAAATTAAGGAAAGTTTTTGTAATGAACAGAGCTACTTTGTCAACGGAAATGTCCCGGCCCAATATATCCAATCTGAAATTAAGGGGAGGTAACTGTATAAACAAAAAAACAGAGTGCAGTGGCACAGGGATCCTTAAGAAGAGCATTTTGTTGCCAGAGAATTTACTTTTTATTTTTAAGAAAGATTTTCTTAATTATGGCTTGACCAATTATTTACTGTCATTTTAGATGTGACCTGTTTATTTTGTGTTGCTTTAGATGTTGTTGATCAATTTTGCTTTTGATGTGGTCAATTCTGTTTGCAGGTGTGAATTTGTATCATCACTTCTGTGACTTTGTTAATCTGTACGCCTCACAACACATAAACAATTCCTTCACCACCGACGTCAACATTGTCATGTGGGACACGGTAAATGGTTTCTTACTTAGAAATACGTGTTTTGTTTGTGTTTACATCTGTTTCAACTCTCTAACTCAGACATATATTGTATGTGTTTGTGTGTGTTCACATGTTTTACGATCTCGTGTGCTACCGACCGTTAATGACATGGATACATTTGTTAATGTGTAATATCAGGAAATACCATTTTATAAAAAACTATATCTTCTTCACTGCAGGATATACAAAATGTTAAATCTTCACTGTTATATCTTCACATGTGAACATATCACTAGAGTATTGTCCAATCAGAACGTTACTTTCTATTCACTAGGTAGATTTCAGTTTCAAATTCAAATGAAACAATGGCAGAATAGATGGGTGTTTTGGTACACCTTTGCAACATACTTTATGGAGGCACTGTAGTCTAGTAGTAGGACACCGGGCTCGTGACTGAAGGGTTGCAGGTTTGAGTCACGTCATGGCACTGTGTTGTATCTTTGAGCAAGATACTTTACTCTGCTTGTTCCAGTCTACTCAGCTGTAAATGAGTACGTGGTTGGGCAGTGCTAGAATTGTTGAATGCTAGCTGTTAGCGCCGAAATGGCAGCTCCGGCTGTATGCTCCCCAGGGAGTTGAGAAAGATATTGGCTGGTTGCAAAGGCCCTGTAACCACGGATAATAATTTGTGAACCGCTTTGAGACAACCTACGAACTAGGTTGTGATAAAGAGGTATATAAGAACCTCAAATTATAATTATTGTTTATGGCATTTTCATAAATACACAGTTGGTAAAATTGTTGTTTGTAAATCTTACCAGATAATAGCAGCAAATGACAGAATAGCATTTGAGTAACCCATCCAAAATGGTGCTCTGCCTTATTGTCAAGCGCGATGTCATTAGAGCCTGGTGTCATCTATTACCCTACTAATTAACACACTTTTCTGATGCAGCAATTTTTGTTTCAATGTTACTTTGAAAAAGTGTATTAAACAGAAAATTTAATGGTTTTCCCATTGAGTATGCAAAATATACCAATATTTTCACTCATGCTTTGCACTCAGGAAGAATTCTAATATTCCGCCATATGCGTGAAATAAGTTTGGTATATCTATTGGGAGATCATCTGAAACATGGATATATATATACAAACAAATGTGTTAACGAGTCCGTACATCTGTTTTTCAGAGTCCGATGCTGTACAATGATTTGTTTTCTGTACCGTGGAAAATGTTTTCAGACCACCCAGTAATATCACTTAATGAATATGATGGCAAAAAGGTAATTATATTACTCAGCTAGGTATATAAGTAACTATATATATCACTCAGCTAGGTATATAAGTAACTATATCCTTCAGCTTGGTGTAAAAGTAATTATATCACTCAATTGAAGTCAATTCAATTCAATTTATTTCCGAAAGTTTTACAACTTATAGGATTAACAAATAATTTCATATTAGTACAACAACAAATAATCTAAGCTAGGTATATAAGTAACTATATCCTTCAGCTTGGTGTAAAAGTAATTATATTACTCCGCTAGGTATAGGGGACTAGCCGTCAGGTCATCTGTTTGTTCCTTCTATGCATTTGTATGGTATTTTAAGGACCATACCTTGTTACCTCGTTAAATTGTTTGATGAAATGTCAATATCTGGTATATGACAAGATAATGTGTAGTCTCCAATGTTACCTGATTATTGATTGATAGATCATTAAACATATGAGGCATATCTATGATACATATATAGAGTGTATATAAAGAATAAACAGGAGTTTTGGTATAAGCGATGTAACAACAATCCATGAACTGCAATATGTAGTAATAGTAGGGGAGGGGGGAGGTAAGTATAAATTTTTTTGAAAGCCTGTTTGTATTCAAGATAGATAGTAATATGAGAATTGAACTTTTTTTGTTCTCGGAAAGACTGAGTGGTGTTCACCGACTTTTCACCTTTGTAAAATGTATATGATCTTGATAATTGTTGTTTTATTTTTACAATTGTAGGTGTGTTTTAAAGATGCAGTGTTTTCCTTGCTGGCTCGCATGAGATATGGAATGTATTACAATATGCCATTAGTAAGTATGAGGTATAATCATATATCATAGGTGAATGATAATTGAACTTTAATTCTAAAAAAAATCAGTGACAGTAAATTGCATTGATCAGGTAAAAATAACTGAAGATTGTCTTCCAATGCAAAAGTATTACAACAAATGCAAAACCTTATATAATGATCAATCACTTTCACCGATGACCAAGAAGAATGCTTTTATTGTTATGTTTTCCATTATGTTGTCCGTTCTGCAAGGTTTCTTCTCAATCCCCTGTGTCAATCATCCGCAAACTTCACACAGGGACACTCCGTACCAAAATCTTCATTTACTGAGTTGAACAGGATGCTACCACTGATTTCAAACATTAGACAATTTTAACATTCGTAACTCACACACTGGTGTTGTCACTGTATGTGAAGAAATCATGCGAGGTCTTGCTCTGGAGGTGAAGGAAATTATTTAATATTTGTATCTCTGTTTTGTGACAGGTGCCTGGTTGTCATAGTAGCAGTTTTTTCCGGGCCTTTCATCAGCAACTTGCTCACAGAATTGGTTTACACCAGCAGGGACCATTGGTATGTCATTTACCTGTAGAACGGGGTCAGCTCACAAATAATAAATATAGAACACAGGCTGAAGTACACTGCCATGTTTGTGAGTGTTACAGGGGAGGTAACTCTCTCTCAAATCAAGATGCAATAAAATCAAATACAAAATTTACTGGATAGCGCGGTGGTCCCTTTCACTATTCAAAATAATGACTGTTTTTACAAAGAAAAAAACAAAAGTATCGGGTATGATGTAATAAAACAATTCATTGAGAAAGATGTTTAACAGGATGCTTATTTTATTTCCACAGAAGGATAAAATTCGAGTGACACTTCTCACAAGGAATACAAAGTACAGGAAAATTCTAAACCAGGACGAGGTAAATTGTAACAATTTCTCAAGTCTCTGAAGCATTTCTTAACAATCCATTGTTGGTGTCACTTGCTTGAGTATGTAGAGATCTCTTTAAAACTACCTTAACTATCTTTATAGATCTTTTTGGCACTTACTTGATAACAGTACATTTTAAAGATTTTTTTTATCAGCAAAACCTGAAAGTTTTGTTGGCACTTAAATGACTGTCATTAGAACTCTATTAGAAATCTTTATATCTGTATCAAATAGGCAGGTGAATGAAATATCACGATAAATAACTTTAAAATCCTCTATTGTTTTTAAGTCATTGTCCGATGTGTTTGTGTTAGGAATACACCCCTTACTGGCCCAAATATCACATTTTGCACTTGATCTAAGCATTCTTTGCTACACAGCCCAAAAAACTATCTTTTTATTTTCAGCTTATTGCTGCCATGAAAACTGTTGGGGAATTTGACGTGAAAGCAGTGGATTTGAATTGGTAAGATCTAGAGCTCAAATGTTTTGTCATTCTGGGATTTATTTCTGCCTTTAAATTGTACCCTAAATCCTAATAAGCAGCAGCTAAATTTCTATTACAGTAATAAAATCCAAGGCTTTTCCAAGCCATTGTGTATGGCTTATTTTCAATTAAAATGTTATTCTGTAACACTTATTTATCTTGAAAATGAAGTGTTTGGCTGCAAGGAATCCCAGGTTGAATTTTAAGGCCAGCCCTTTTGATTTAGGCTTATTCTTGTAATTTTAGTTGGTAAGATTTAGCTTACCGGTAATCTAATAAAATACCTCTTTGGTGACATACCAGACTTGTAAAATGAATTGGGAAACAATGCTAAGAATATCTTTATAAAGATTAAAGGGGAAGTACAGGACATTGTATTGTCCTTGTGTCTTTTTCAGGAGTATGAATTTCAAAGATCAGATGGAGGTAAGTACCTAATTATATAAATAACTACAAAAAAACAATGGAGCATGTTTAAAATAAAATTTGTTATATAACACGTGTCAAAAGGGATTATATATTTCTTAATATAATTAAAATTAGCTAAACATGACTTTTATGATATTTAATTTTCTGTGCTGGAAATCTTCACCACGGGATGTTGGAGATATTTTTACTATTACATTATGGATTAGATTTATCCTGTGGCTAACAGTTCTAGTTTGTTTTTATCAGGTCTCCCACAACAGTGATATATTTATTGGTATACATGGTGCGGGGCTGACCCATATGTTGTTTCAGCCAGACTGGGGTGTTGTCATGGAGTTGTAAGTATACTACCTCAGCAACTGTCACAGGTGCTTGGTTAATCAATCAGCTTTAAGTTTTCTATTTTCTTGTACTTGTTTTTCCTTCTTTAAATTTAAATTCTGTGTAAAATTGTTCTCCAATCTGAGACGAGTGTCATCACCTTGATACAGGTAATCCCATCTTGTTACAGGTATAATTGTGAGGACAATGGTTGCTACCTTGACCTTGCCCGACTTCGTGGAGTACATTACATGACCTGGGAAAAGAAAGACAAACTTCATCAAGAGGATGAGGTAAATATAACACATACACCGAGTTCTCACTGAGTGTAATGATTTAAATATTATTATATTCCTGTGGTACAAAACCATTGGTTTTTATGATTCATCATATAATTGATCAGTTATCAATCTCATGGCCATTTTGTAAATTATGTCGTGAACAAAGTCAGCCATGCTTGATTTGAAAATATTTATTTTAATATTCACAATTCAATGACACTGCTACTGTATAATGCTACAAAATTCAGATGGCATTCATATCGGCTATGAGTGCCATGGTCCAAGTGTCATGATTATTGTGACGTCATATACATTTAGCTGTAACATTGGATACCAATGACTCTGAATGCCTTCCTTTAAGATGGATGTTCTATTAATTAAACATAGATACATAATATATACTAATATACTTACTTGAACGAATTGCTGAATTTCGATGAACTTATTTTTTGATAGATTATGATATTTCATTATGTAAATATAGAACTGCTTTCTCTTGGCATTCATGGTCATTATGAATGCCAAATGCAAATGACATTCAGCATGAAGTGCTCTTGTGCTTCATAGAATTTGTGATATGAATGCCAACTAAAAGCAGTTCAATGGGTAACTAAGGTCACATGGGTATTTCAATACACATATATATAGTGTTGGACCTGAAATAAAAGCTCAGTATAATTACAAACTTACAAAATATTGAAGTCCAAACACAAGTGAATGATAGGTGACAATACAATTGTTAGAGAATTTCTGTATAAATCACTGTTGTTGGATCCTAATAACATAATTCAAAGAAACAACTAGTCTGACAGGGTATTTACAGACAAAACCATGGTTACTTTGAATCATGAAAGTTTTTTGAAATGTATTGCATGGATTTATACAGTTATCCAATGAACATGAAAAAATGAAACACACTCTTAATCAATTAACGTTGTTGGGTCTTGTGTGGAAAACTGGTATCAAGGGAGATAACACAGTGGAACAGTTATTTATTTCTTCAACTGACAGGAATGATTTTTTGGAGGGGAATGCAGGTTTTATACCTGATTACATATCACCATCATGTAAAGGGAAGTGCAAATATCAACAAAATAATAAAATAAAACTGATGCAGATATTTCCCTTATTATATTCTCATCCTGTTAAGTATGTTTCCAAGTTATAGATTCTTTGATTTCATGACTTGGTATTATCTCTCTTGATTCAAGGTAAACACACACATGCACCTGGACAATATTTTACTGTATAAGACTTAATGAAATGAAAGTCAATGGCTTATACTTACCTGGTTATGGCACATAGAGGTTAAAATTGAATTTGTAATATTTTTATAATAATTAAATCAAAATAATAAACAACATGTTCTAGAATTCAAAATGATTTCCTTCAGATACATTTATAGCATATTTGAATCAATTTGGATTACATATGCCAACTCATACATATTTTACACCTTTGTGTACATATGCTTCCTGGCCATTTGTCTGATGAAGGTGAAAGGGTATGTTTCGTACACGTCACCAAAACGTCACACATACACTTACTGGTTGTGATACATATCAGGGTAACCTTTCTACTATTCATACTTACCAACCTGTAGAAAATGTCTGGAAAGATTTCCTTCAGATGTTATGCATAAAGATACTCACGTTTTTACACACATATTTCCGCAAAACAAATCCAGTTTGAAATTTTTTATTCAAAGTATCATTATAAGCCGGTAACAATCTGATACTGAACTGTTCTGTAGAGTTGTCAAGCATTTGTTTTTTTTTACCTGTAGGGACATCACCCGACCCTGGGAGCTCACGCTAAGTTCACCAATTATGGATTTAATGTGGAAGAATTTCTCCGCCTCGTTCTCAAAGCAGCCGACCACGTTCGTTCACATCCTGCATTCATCAAAGCTAAGAAACAGAAACACGGCAGGACTAAAGAGCCTAAAACAGAACTGTAGAAATCCCTGTTGTGTATACATGTATCAGTTATATTAGGTGACATGGTTTCCACTGAATTTTAGGAGTGAAGTCTATGAATGAGATTTTGACCGAGTCAACGGGCACATCCTCAATTCAGATCGGTTGACAGTTTTGGGACAATGTCTCTCCGAAATATACCCAGGTTAAAAGATGAGTGATATCTTTGATTGTGAAATGACATTACATCCTCAATTCTGATTGGTTGACACTTCTTCATAATATGTTTTTGAAATATTTATATTTTTTGCCAAAGTTGGTGCTTGGTTCTATAATGAAAATATTCAGGTCAAGTTCACGGATGAGTAAAAAAACTGGATATTAAATGAGATCATGGACATATCCTGAATTCTGATTGGTCAACTATTTTTTTACTATGTATGGTTGGTTGTATGATCGTGATTTTTGCAGGTCAAATTCAATCTTTAGTGAACTCAGAATGTTTAAGGAGTACTGAAACTACAACTGAACATTGTTCTTATAATGAAATAAGTAAAAATGTTTCCGGTGTGTGTGTCTGTAGCATGACCTTGTCATTCATGCAAAGTGACAATTTTTGGAAGTACACATGGCTGTGAATCCTGAATTCTAAAATATATTGACACATGATCAAGAGTATTTATAAATCTGTACCGCGAGGTGAGAACAAGTGAGAGAATGTTGGAAAGATTTTTTATATCATTAATGTGATTTGTTTGTTAATACAGCAGAAATAAAAAAAAATAATTAAATCATATCCAAATTTAAAATAAAATTTCTGAACTAGAGTTTTTGCTTGGACATGATTTGAGTAAAATCATTATTTCAATGGGAAATCTGATGACATACAAATTATGTTAAAAATGAACAAATATGAAGTACTGTTGTATTCATACACAATTTAAAAGATGGATTCACATCAGGCTATTTTGAGGTTCCTCTATTTTCTGCATTTTCTGCCATTCAAATTGTGCATCTACATGTGCAAAGAACTACAGTTGAGTTTTGGCCCAAACGTGTTTTTGGGATATCTGACCGTAAATCATTGAAAACATGAAATGTTAAAATATAGAAAATTTACCTTGATGTATTTTAAATGTACGACTGAAAGTTATATTAACATGATAATATTTTTTTTTAAACGTGTTTTTATAAATATTGTTATGTTTAGATTAATGGTTACTATATAAACATTGTTTCTTTAGCTTTTGATGATAAATTTCGATCAGGATATTCATTTTCAATCTGAAAAATACCACAACTCTATAAATATTGATCTCTGAAATCTGTTTAAAAGGTTGAGGTTGTAAAAGTTGATGCAGGTGTGTGTGCTCTTTACTTAAAATTGTAGAAATTGTTGTATGTTAAGAAATGTTAATCAATTTATGTTCACAACCTTTTTTTTAATTTTTTTTACAGATGTCTCATTTTATTGAATCAAAACAAGAATCAAAATACTGGTATTATTTTGTCAAAGAGTGCAATATTTAAATTCTAACAAAGAAAACACAGCAGTGAGATGATTGTAGAGGTTTTATGGAAGACATGCAAGTTAAGAAGAATTGTCTTTTTGCCACCGGTGTTCCTATATTTTAACTTACTGCATATTTACCAGATTACGGGTTCAACCCTGGGAAACAGTTACAACTGTCGAGTTTAGTGTGCTAAGACATTTCTGCTCTATGAAAGCTTTGTCAAACCTTTCAGTCAAATCCAACAATTAACCAAACAATGGAGATAAAGGAGTGCTAGTGAATACTGCTGGGTATCCATCCTAAATTCCTGCTTTAATCCACTCACGACCCACCACGATGCTGGTTCTCTCCTTCTCCATTTTGGGGTTGGGGGCTGCGGTTGCCGACTGGTTAAGGCGTCGGACCACGGTCTAGGATCACTAGCCCTTCACCACTGGGTTACAGGTTCGAGGCCTACGTGGAGCAGTCACCAGGTACTGGCTGCAGGTCGGTCATTTTTCTCCGGGAACTCCGGCTTTCCTCCACCACCAAAACCTGGCTCGTCCTTAAATTACCATAGCTGTTAATAGGACGTAAAGCACAAACAAACCAAACCATTTTGTGGAACTGATTTTTCAATTAACCAGTTTTTCATTGATGCATACTGAATGAGTTGAAGCTGTGATAGATTACATTCTAAAGTGAAGAGCACTTTAAAGCATAAACAATGTATATACAATATATGCAAAAAAAACATATTTTATTTTTTAAGTCTATTTTTGCTACATCATTACTTATAAAGTACTTTGTAAAGTGATGACTGGAGGTGTTGTGATGATAGTGCCATGGTCTGTTGTGTGTGTTTTGTTCAATTCGGAGTAAAAAATGTACATTTTAAAATGTTTTTGGCCATTTGTAGGTGTTTGTCACATGATTTGGCAGTCACGTGGTATATTAGGGGGGTATGAATAGCAAGTCATCTTCATCAAAGTTTAAGAATGATAAATTTGGACAGAAATGGAAAAGTTTCACATCATTCATGAAAAACAGATCTACTGATTAGTACTCTCTTGTAAGACATGCAGTTTGGAACCACACACCAGGGTTTTAGCACATTATTTTGACAGCTATCAGATTATCTGTTTTAGCACATTATTTGGACAGCTATCGGATTATCTGTGCCCCCCCCCCGCCCCATCATGTGACATGGGTATCTAAAATATGGTCGATTCCGGATGGAAAAGATATCTCGAAAACGATGTATTTAACACTTTCACACACACACACATATGTGAAGATACATGTTTTTTCTACAAATATAACAACTTGTATGTAGCTGCTAAGCCTAACGATTTATGCTATTTATTTCATCCCACAATTGTATTCATTGAAATATGAACCATTATTAAGTAATATTCATCATGGTGCAGTTGGTATGAATTATATGAATTTGTTTTGTTAATATTGTCAGATTATTTGTACAATAATTACTATTGGTGAATTTTAGAGTATTTTTGATATATGATTAATTGTTGATTCTTAATTATTTTGTACATGGAAGATACAATGATTAAACATGTTTTGTTCAAGCTATACATGATGATTCAAAAATGATGCATTAAGGTTGAGTGTCCCAGTTCTGTGTTCTATCTCCAGTGAAGAAGAGTTCCAATTTTCTTTGACATCATTGACAAAGAGTAATATACTAAAGAAATTTGTTTGTTATAGGTTCCGTTTCCAAAATAAGAATTCTGCTTCACTACCAAATTTCAATCCCCAGACCTCTATATAGCAGGGTGTTTAACCACTGTGACACTGGCCATGCTTTTTGTTATGTTTATACTTTTCTGGAACATTACAGAGACTAATTTCAAAATGTTTTAACTCTAATATGGATAACTTTAAAAGGAAAATAACTTTCTATGGTCTGTTATACAGAAGAAAAGTAGTGGGATACCCCTTACCAATTTCCAGTAGTAATTCAGTACAATCTCAGTAGGTTTGCAGTAGACTATTGCAGTAGACTTGCAGTAGTTTGCCAGTAGCACATGGAAGCCATTTTTCCTCTACATATGTTTTTATACCCATGCCATGACTTGAGCTGGACTTTCAGTGATTATCTAGTCTTTGTGACCATCAGCTCTTTTGTTACATCAGTAAAGTGGAAAAAATGGAAATAGTTTTGAAAATTATGAATAGAATATAATCAAGCTAATAACATCTGTTAAGTAAAATATAATGAATATTTAGTATGAAAATTTGAATGGCTAAAGGTCAAATGTCAACTCTTGGTGAAAGATTTTTGAAACATCAAGTTTTCTCAATGAATCAAATATCACCATACTTACTACATTCATATAGCAGGACATGAGGAAGTGTATGATGACTGCATAGGGTCAAAATGTCAAAGTTCAAGGTCGTAAGTCACTTCGTTAATTGAAATTTTAACAAGAATTACTGTCAGGCTGATTAATGAAATATTACCAATGTATTCAGTATGTCATAGGGAATTTCCAAAAAAGCTTGTGAATTTTGGAGGTCAAATGTCAATGTAGTTGCAAGTTTTTTGAAACCCCATTTTCTTTTTAAGTAATTATTGAAATGGTGTCGGGCTTCTTCATTTGCTTACATGGGACATACTAAGGAATCATTGAAGTAGTTGAGTCTAAGGGTCAAAGGTTAAGACCACCTTGTTCATGTTTGAGGAAAAACCAAATAAGAGCATACCTTGTTTTACATACGTTTGTTGTAATTTTTGTTACCCAGTAATTTTATGTTTTAAATTATTCAAAACTTCAGATTTACTATGCACATGTACTAAGTCAAATTTACATAATCTTACATTTTTCTGCTGTATATATTTTATTTATTATGCAATTAAATAACAAATCAACTGAAAATGTTTTGAATTCATGTTTTTATGATGATATTTTGTTAAATATAAAATCAACTTGGGCACACTGAGACAATTAATCATGCTAAATGTATCTCTGTTTTTACCTATACATATCCCAGTTATAGGTATGTTATGTAAAGGATCATGAAAAAATTGGACATTATAATTAAATGTAGCTACATGACAAGGGATTTGGAGGCGACTCATTGATATGGAACCTCCTAGAGAATCCCCCCCTCATCCGAGCTTTAGTGACGGATGAGGAGGATTCTTTGAGTATCGGCCTATAGGCTGCGGGGGTAAGTTTTGTTCAGAGGTTGTTGTCCCTCGAAAGACGGAAGGCTACGGAAAAGAATTAGGCTTTCTTTTTTGTGTCTGCTGATCAGAGACACGGACAAGACCAAGACTTGTCTGCTGCCCTCGTTGAAACGTATGGAACTTGTGTCTTCAATCTTATTCACTCCGTCTGTTTGGTGAGGCCTCTCTAGACACCTCTGGTAGTAATTTAACCAGATGGAGTGTCATGCTATTATGACGTCATGACATTTTGAGTGGGGTGACATTATAAACGTAGCCTCTGAGTGGTCCAGGCATCTGTAGATACTGCTGCCACAGGATCTACTGAAATAGAAACTGATCAGTCCTGGATGACGGGGATCACTTTACATGAGCTTGGTCCTCAAGTTGAGCAAAAAGTTGTACATGACAGTTAGGGGAGCAGGAAGTTGATACTCAGACGGTGATATATTTTCATACTGCCAATGAGATATGTAGATCTGTGTGTATTTTATTTTCTAAATTTGTCTCCAAAACAATTGTAATGGATTGTCATAATAGCTAGGTCATACAAAAAACATCTGGAGTAGTGGTTATAAGATTTTTGAAATAATGGCTGTTTGAATATGGTCAACATGTCTTACCAATAAAGATTTGATATGGATTTAACCCTTTGTTTAAAGCAAGAAGTTATTTTCAAGATAGTCAAAATGGCTGCAATCCCTGGTGGTGGCCATTTCTGAATACAAGGCCACTCTGATTTTCATTTAAAACCAGAAAAGCTAAAAATGACAAGACATAGAATTTCTTATAAATATATTTATTTAATTATTAGCTAAATGAACATATAATAAGAAAATACTTTACAATAAAATATAGATTCCTAATTTCAAAGGCGATACATCACAGAAGGTTGAGAATATCACAGAGCAATGGAATGGGTTGTCACAATGTAATTCGTTAAAAACGATAATTTTGGATCAAAACAATGATTTATCACAGAAAAGTAAATTAAAGCAATTTAATACTATTGTAACAACATATAATAATGTAGCTTCTAGTTGAATTGGTAAGTTATTTCTACTTAATTCTACTGAAAATGTCAACAGCATCTTTGTAGCAGGCCTTGAGTTATGATCACTACCTACATTTATTAAATATATCTGATATGTCACATAAGTAAAAAAGAAATGGCTTAATCTAGCATAAAATGTCACAAACTTTTATCTAAAATACAATGTCTTCAGCTTGATCTAACATGCAATACATAAAATGTCTTCAATTTCATAATGCTTACAGTGTTTCTAGCTTGATCTAGCATACAATGTTTCTAGCTTGATCTAGCATACAATGTTTCTAGTAAAAGTACTAGCCTCGTCTGTCATTACACCCATACTATAATCAAAATATTATAATATGGGTGTATTGACAGACGAAGCTATAGTATCTGTGTTTCTAGCTTGATCTAATATACACTGTTTTTATTTTTATGTAGTAAACAGTGTTTCTAGCTTGATCTAACATACAATGTTTCTAGCTTGATCTAGTATACAATGTTTCTAGCACAGGTACTAGCCTCGTCTGTCAATACACCAATATTATAATCAAAAGATTATAATATGTGTGTATTGACAGATGAGGCTAGTACCTGTGTTTCTAGTGTGTCTAGCATACAATGTTTCCATTTTTATGTAGTAAACAGTGTTTCTAGCTTGATCTAACATACAATGTTTCAAGCTGAATTTAGCATACCAGGTACAATGTTTCTATTTTTATGTAATATAAACACTGTTTCTAGCTTAATCTAGCATACCAGGTACAATGTTTCTAGCAAACAATATTTGTGACTTGATTCAGCAGTACCATGGCAAACAAGTACCTGGTCTGTCCAGATAATACTTATAATGCTAAATGTCCTCCCTGTGAATGTCCTCTAGCTTGATATAGGATTACAATATCCTGAGGTGTCCCATTAAAACATATAAAAAGATGTCCTTATTTTACTCAGCTCCTAAATAGAAGAACAGCACAGTTCTACAGACAGCGGAATTCATTATAGATACTGCTGTTTTTGACAAGGTATACAACTCTTAGAATGGTACTTTGCATCATTTATAGTTTTCTTCATTACAATGATCCAAAATACCTTTGAACCAAATTGATTCTCTTGTCCATGAAAAATTAATTTTCTTTTTAAAGTAATGATAACCATTATAAAATATTTTATTATATTCAAAAACAGTTTATTTTAGAAATATTTTTTAATGTTTTTTAGGAAATCACATTTTCAGAGAAAAAAATATTGGAGTTAAAAATGTCTTATCCACATTATATTGAGCTTTACATAATTTAAAAAGAAAATTTTGGATATTTCATTTTCATAAAATACATTGTAACCACCAGCTATATTGATTTCAATACTTTTTTTCAGAAAATACTCTTTCATAATACTGTTTCAGAAAATTACATTAGATTGTAGCACTTTAATCTCAGTTGTTTATACATGTATTAAAAAATTTCATTTGGCACAAAATCTTTTTAAATATTTAACCATCACCAAAATTAAATTATTGGGGGAAAAAAATCTGATTACACAAAAACAAGAAAGTGTTCCTATCAATAATTTCCAAGCTTCAAAAGAAAATCTAACTAAAAGGAAACTAGAAAGAAACGATTTGTTGGAAAATTGTACAGAACTTGGTGTTAAAAAATAGCAAGCAAGAGGCATATGTGACCTGTATCACTCATATGCTAGCTATTATCTGATCTCTGAACAAAAATTAGTTAAAATTAATTATTAACGAAATGTTACCAAATTAAATTGTCGATCCTTAAATACAACACATGATGTAAATATGAAACAATGATTAATGTTTATAAACCTCTAAAATAACGACGGAATTTTAAAATTAATACCCTACCGAAGTTTGAGATCATATGGTGTCCAAATGAATTAATGGTAATCTCTCTGATACTTAAAACAGGAAAGGATCAATGGTATATTGAAGCTTAAAATGACATGGTATTAAAAATTCTACCTCAAATTAATTTTACATTAAAGTATGATTTACAAACATAAACACAAACAATTTATAAAGACAGACACCTTAATTTTTTAGTCCCCCAAAAAATGTCATTGAAATGAATGAAATAATATAAAGATGTAGAAAATCTACTTTGTATTGCGCATAACATTCCTACCTATTAAAGAAATAATATCTAATACATTAAATATGTAACAAGACAGATATTAATATATTAATTAACTAGATAAAAATACTATATTTTCATCTACATGTAAACATGATGTAACAGAAAAAACCCAGTTATCAGACAACATAAAACATTTCTTCAAGTTACCATAAAAAATCTAGGTAACTATGCTGTCATAGTTAAAATGTGTACATCATACACAACCATTGGAATGTAGCAAGTCTGACAACTCTTGGTTCAATTTAAAGTTATTGATGAGTTATCTACCTTTGCCTCAGTAAAGTTATTGATGAGTTATCTACCTTTGCCTCAGTAAAGTTATTGATGAGTTTTCTCCCTTTGCCTCAGTCTACTACTACAGCCTCTTTAAATGTCACACTGATACCATGGTTGTTGCTAGGGGGCTGATACTGTTCGTAACCAGGTCCATCTGTCATAAACAAATTGTCATGGTAACCGTCATCTCCAAAATCTGTACACACAGGTCCAATACCTTTTACTGTGGGTCCAAAATTATTGGCCTCATTTTGAATAATATCTTTGTTTTTCTGGCGTCCATTTTGTTGATGTCTGGTTGTTTTGGAGGGTGTGAACTTTTTCTTCCTACCATCACTAGGTGAGGAGCTAGTGAGCCTGTTTTGATAGGCTTGAGCTGATGCAGTCTTTTGAGATCGTTTTTGGGGATACTCCTGTGTATAGGTGGTATAACGACCCGGCACATGATACCATGCTGACTTATGATGGTACTCCTTTTTTATATCTCTCGGAGTTGTTGGAGGGCCAAGCAGGCTACTGACATCGCTGTTTGGGCCGTATGTTATAGAACGCGTGTTACCAGGGGTGATCGCATGTGGGCTCATAACACTGCGACTACGCGAGCTGCTGTACGTTGTTCGAGACATTCGACTAGCACTTGTAATGAAGGAACTACCACTTTTAGCACTGCCATTCCGAACGTTTGTCTTGCTGTTCTGAGGTTGACGGGGAGACATTGACCTTGAACTTCCTGCACTGCCGTACCGATTATACAGACGTATAGGAGCCATATCTGAACTGTCGGGGACATCAAAGGTGGTCACCTGTTTGCCTACAGACCTGGCTAGCATTGCTCGATCCATACCACCGATATCATCAGCAAAACTATCAATCTGCGGATCTGCAACACGTGTCTCACCAACCTTCCCAGAATCCTCAGCTTCTTCCTGTGTTGGGTTGAGATTGATTTCCACTTTCCTAGAATTTTCATCGGGAGAAGAGTGAATACTTTTCGGTGAGGATGTTCTTAGACGCCTGTCTAGTGTTCCCCTGTGTAAAAGTCGAGGACGTTCCGACTCCAGCATGAGTTTCTCAGATGCACTTAAGAAACTGAGACTACTGTGTCGACTGAGTTGACTGTAGGACATGTCATTCTTACCACTGTTTGGACGCGAGTTTGAATAAACTGAGCTACCTCCTCGACTGGATGACCGGGACTTGGCCCGTCGCTCTAAATTGATCATGTCTTTTTCCCGCCATGACATGTTACTGTATGGACGTTCAGTTGATCTTACATCAGTAGGTTTAGCCGGACCAAACTCGTAGCGCCCCATCTTCAGCGTGACCTCCAGCTTGCTCAGGTAGGAACGCACAGCTCGAGTGTCAATGTGGTCTCCACCTACAACACAACAAGGTAAACACTCGGTCAAACAAACCTGACATACATAGACAACCTAGAACAGAACATGTCTTCTCAAAATGTATCAGTATTGGGCCCTGCCTCCATAGGGTAGGTTTTAGAGTCTTTTAAACATTCATCCATATTTCCCATTAGGCCCACAACCCTTTTGACTACAGTAGGACCACCACCTTCCTTTACCATAAATAAAATCCCTTATTTAGTACGAGGTAGATATTTTTGTGTTCATTCTCGAGTAGAATCGATCAGGAATTCAAGTATCTGACAAATATTTACTTAAGTAAAAATATAAACCTATTGTTGTTCATTTTGGAAAGTCAAATATTTGCGAATA
>JAUMHH010000001.1:148383-163344 GCA_032359455.1 Chlamys rubida
TAAGTGTTGTAATGTTATTTTGCCTTCAAGCTACTTTGTAGTTACAATTGTGCAAATAAAGATTTGAATTTGAATTTATGAATACACTTACTCTTCATATAGCATGGGCTATTGCGAACACCGACAAATCGAGCGGAATTGGACTATATGTTTCGCTGAATTGGTCACAGTGTCCGCCTCGAGATCGAGGGTCCCGGATTCGAATCCCAGTCATGTCCGACCATTTTTTCCTTTCCTGTTTCACAAAACAAAATACTTTACCCTACTAGTAGACTGGCCACCGTCTCTAGAATATTGAATTGGATGTCTATTGCAGCTGAGAAATTCATAAAAACTTAGGGGATGGTAGCCAGTCTACCCTACTAGATGTGTACTGACAATGTTTTCCCCCCTATCTATAAACCAGATGCAGAAATCTAGCTGTGATTCGTGAACCTGTCCCAGTGCGCGCGGAGACCGATGTACAACAACCCACCATAAATTGTTATTTGCTGTATGTGAATTAAATGTCATTACTTGACATACACTATACGACTACGTATGTACGCCGGTATTTACAATACCACAATTACGTACTATAATTCCATAAATTTTTCATCACGCTCGGGGAATCATGTGATCACGTCATTGCCCGACCTACTTGAGATAACTTCATATTTCGTATTGTGTGGAGTGTCGGGTCCCAAGGTCACCATACTTGGTCGGGGTTTGCTGGCTAATGTTATCCAGCTTTTATGAGACAGAGTGTACAATGTATGTGGCTTTTGAGGATGACTTAGAATACATTATAGATAACAAAAAGGGATGGGCCCATTGCACATGTAACGGCAGAGATTATATTGTTTTAGCACAATGATGACGTTTTTAATTTGTCTATTTCTCTCTTAGTATAATGACACCCTGAACACACCTTTCTGATTTAAGGTCATGATGACATCTCCCAACTCTACGACCTACTATTTACAACTATTGTAACTTTATAAGTATGCTAACAATACTTTTGACTTAACTATTGAAAGAGTTGAAGGGTGGGGACGATGGAGCGCTTGACAAACCGTAGCTGCGATATCGTAGCTTTCTGACGACGAGACATTTTTTTGTATATTGTGCCGGTACGCAGTGAGGCAGGGTATGATATATTCGTCCTAGACAAACCGGAACTGGCTGTATCAGTCATATAGGTAAATGTAGGAACAATGCTAGTTCGTTTTAATTTCATTCTATCTGATAAATCTATCACATATTCTATACTTAAGTACTATATATATATATACGCCTCGTGTATTGAGCATGACTTTAAGTTATCTAGACAAACATGACAAGCATCACCAACTTTACAATATACCACATACAAGGTTCATAAACGCAAGTGAAGAAATATCACCCAAAAAAACCCCAACAAGTATGGATTCGCCTTATGTAAGCAATAAATCTTACAACTCATTACCCAAATTTTTGCTGACACATGACATTATAAACAGAAGGTAAGACTTCCAGCCCACAACAGGAAAGTGCAGATTTATGTTGAATACCTATGTATTAAAAAGACAACGTAAAAAACAAAATGTACACACATATTGTAACTTGTTTCTTTATTTCACCAACAGATGGACTGACAATGTAACACACACATACGTGTTTACGTGTGGCTGCAAACTGTACCGAGCATGCGTCATCGAACACACGGCAAACGAAACTTACCTGCGCAAGGTGTAGTCAACTCCCAATACCGTAAAATAAGGGCTTGTTTTTGTTTCATTATCAAAATGTCAGTTTTAAAATTTCACTGCCGATCTTTAAACAAGTACGTTCACCTATATATTAATTAATTTATGGAAATAATGACGGATGTTAATAACGTACAACATTTTAAAAAAAATGCGAAAAGATGACAAATCTTTTTATTCTGTGTTTGACTTACCTGTATCAAAGTGTATGTAGTTATAAATCATGTACGTAGTATATATACTTATATGGTATACGTCAGCAGTGTGGGACCACACTCCCATGCATAAACAACGCTATTCCTGTTCACGCCAATCCAATATAACAAATATCTGTCCATCTGAACATGGTTTGTTTGTTTGTAACATAATAGGCCGGGGAGAAGGAAGTACGGCACAAATGTATTAAATTTCTTCGACTTTAAAAAAATATCAAAAATCAAGAAAAACGCAACCGAGGAAGTATGGTTATATGAATCATCATGGTTGGAATTCAGGAAGGGGAAACATTGTGTTATTTTAAAATATCGATTGAAATGGTCAAACAGGAAGAGTTTCAAAATCTTCCTGTTCGACGATAATAATAATACTTACATTTCAGACATATTTAAATACCAGACGATCATTAACTATCAATAATGATGTATAGTACAACTCTAATACTAATTATGTTATTATATATACATGTACACTGATAATTATCATGTAACTTCTGTCGAAGCTATTGACATATCTTGTAAAGGATTGGCCTGTAATTAATTATTGCACGACCCCTGGGAATCTAAAGGCAATGCAGTTCAAATCATCTACACAATTATGTATTTTGTTATAATAGATCTTAATATATCCATGAGACTTAATGCGTCTCAACAGTGTTAACAATATGACAGTTTTTTTTTATTGATTGAATACAATCAGTTTTATTGATGCTATTTTTTCTAAATTAAATATTCTGTCTGGTCTACACACATACCATAGATACACCACTGCGCCCTTCCTAGCCTTCCTAGATGACAAAACAAGTTTTAAATCCAAACCCGGCTAACAAGGGGAAACACACCAACTGAAACTTACAGATTAAAAGTTACCATTGTCCTTTTGAAAGAGTATAATTCTAAACATGAACGGTTCATTTACTCTGCCTAAGTCGGCATTAAAGTTAAAACTAAAATGTTTAAACTGGCCAGGTTTGTGTATTGCACCATTCTATTCAAGTCCGTAGTTATAGCGTATTATGGCACGATAGTGTCGTTGACTCATGTCTATTTTAAAGTGGTTGTGTCCCGTACGGCTTTCCGTTGTTTTCAGCCTGTATGGTCTAAGATATACCTTAATATGGTAATATATATTATGATTATTCCCAAAATTCCCCCAAACTTCCCGGTATGGGTATGGGCTACGCACACACGTACATTTATACATGTTCCTCGTTTTTACCTGGGTGAAAAACATGAAAATATGGGCGGAGCTTATCGTCGAACTCTGCTACTCACCCATGTGTATCTAGGCGGTGAATGGTGTATATAAATAGCGCAAACGCTTTCTAGTCGTATTACCTTATAAGGATAACTACATCTCCTTTTATGGTATTGACGAGATCGAGCGTGCCAACAGCTGAACTGCCGAGTTCGAGTGTGTTTAAAACTGTGCACACAGCCGGTATTCTGTCACTTTGCCGTTGACGGTTGATAGGAACACACTGAACATCTTTGGGTAGTATTTGGGGTAGACATTTCTAAACCATCAAAATGTGTGACGATGATGTAGCCGCTTTGGTTGTAGACAATGGATCCGGTATGTGCAAGGCCGGTTTCGCTGGAGACGATGCTCCACGTGCCGTCTTCCCCTCCATCGTTGGAAGACCCCGTCATCAGGTAAGAAATTGAACCATGGACATTTTGACTATTGTTTAAAAATTAAATATTTGAAATGTAATACGTAGTTAAGAAATATTTCCATTATAAAATCAGGAACGGTGTAGTAATATTTGTATTCTGCAGATAGTTTCTCTTCATATTATTCATGTGAAATGTTCATTTTTTTGTTGCATACCGTTGAATAAATTTCCTTGTTAATAAATTTAATTTACATTTGTATATTGCATTAAGGAATGTATGTGTCGCCAAATATTGAGTTCTGAAAGTTATTTTGTGTATCTGTTATAACCGAATATATTTGCAATATATGAAACTGTATTTCAAAATGGCATAATGTTATGTACATGGGCGTTGCCCGACCCGGCGTTTTCAACTTCCCAATTTGTGAACATAGTACATTTATATTCGGGATTAATTTGTGTAAATATCCTAACACGTACACCAAGCAAGAAAACTGCCGACATCCCGAGTTTGAATTGTGGTAAAATTGGTTATAAATTTGTGAATAGTGAAAGTGCCACCGTGTCTCGCCTCGGTTGGCCACGCCCTTCATACTTTCCATGCGAACTCTTTCATTCTTAAGTATTGCACGTACATGTCTTCAAATTCATAACTTATAAAGTGATTATAACATTTAAAAGCAAGATTATTACAAGTTTTATAATAAAATTCTGCATACTTTCCGTGTTGAGGAAATTTGCTATTTTTAGGCTTGGTAACTACGTCATCGTAACGCCGGCATTCGCCTGTCGTACGAGACTCTGATTTCGCGCATGGTTAGTTAGGTATTTCGTATCCTGTTCTGTAGTATTTTATAAGTCCAATTGTAAGACTTTTCCTCTTTTCCTATAAACGAACGAAATATTTCAATGTCCTGTGCTGGTCATAGTTCTCGATTATATTGAAACACGCGGCATTATATGAAGGTGTGCCGGCTATTCTAGTCGATCAATAAAGCTGTGTATGAGTCATGCTCGCGTGAATACATGTGTGTAGCCCTCGGTTTTAGTAAGCCGGCACAGCAGTGACAGGTGGGAAATATGTCGACTAGAAAATCACTCGACGCAAACAATGGGGCAGCTAGACTAGGTCAAACTCGCTTTCTAGAATATTGTGGAATGTTTCTGGGAGGCTGTCCTTACCGTACGTGAAGTACAAAAAAATGTCTTTACCTTTCTGGCCAGACAGTACGACAGACACTTGTAATATTTTTACCAATCCATCTCAAACATCGATATATTAAACAAAACCGGATAAAAAAATTGGGAGCTTGACTTTGCAAGGTCGAGTAAGCTTGATGCATGATACATGCAAGTTCGTTCTACGTATGGGATAGTTGACCCGACAAGTATAAGAAAGTATATTTGTTAGCTTCAATTCTAAATGGAAATGTATTTTCTAATGTTATTTTTCTTTGTCATTACAGGGAGTGATGGTTGGTATGGGACAGAAGGACAGCTATGTCGGTGATGAGGCCCAGAGCAAGAGGGGTATCCTAACCCTCAAGTACCCCATCGAACACGGCATCGTCACCAACTGGGACGATATGGAGAAGATCTGGCATCACACCTTCTACAACGAGCTCCGTGTGGCTCCCGAGGAGCACCCTGTCCTCTTGACAGAGGCCCCACTTAACCCCAAGGCCAACAGGGAAAAGATGACACAGATCATGTTCGAGACCTTCAACTCTCCCGCCATGTACGTCGCCATCCAGGCTGTGTTGTCCCTATACGCCTCTGGTCGTACCACCGGAATCGTGTTCGATGCTGGAGATGGTGTGTCCCACACAGTCCCAATCTACGAAGGTTATGCCCTTCCCCACGCCATCCTCCGTTTGGATCTCGCTGGTCGTGATCTCACAGACTATCTGATGAAAATCCTTACAGAGCGTGGTTACTCGTTCACAACCACAGCCGAGAGAGAAATCGTAAGAGACATTAAGGAGAAGTTGGCTTATGTAGCACTTGACTTTGAACAGGAAATGCAGACAGCTGCTTCCTCCTCATCTCTGGAGAAGAGCTACGAACTTCCCGACGGCCAGGTCATCACCATTGGCAACGAGAGGTTCAGGTGCCCCGAGGCTCTGTTCCAGCCCTCATTCTTGGGAATGGAATCTGCTGGTATTCACGAAACCACATACAACAGTATCATGAAGTGTGACGTAGATATCCGTAAAGACTTGTATGCCAACACTGTACTGTCCGGTGGCAGCACCATGTTCCCAGGTATTGCCGATCGTCTGCAGAAGGAAATCACTGCCCTCGCTCCACCAACTATGAAAATCAAGATCATTGCTCCACCAGAGAGGAAATACTCCGTCTGGATCGGAGGCTCCATCTTGGCTTCTCTGTCCACCTTCCAACAGATGTGGATCAGCAAACAGGAATACGACGAGTCCGGCCCATCCATTGTCCACAGGAAATGCTTCTAAACCAAACACAAACAATGAACGCCATATTTATTTTTGCCATGAACTCATTACAGTGTGTATGAATACAACCGTGTGCTAGGCGTGTGACTGGTGCCATTCATCATTGACAGTTATTCATCTTTTTATCCGTGATATTATTGAATGTTGATAAATAAAATACATTGATCCTATTTGAGCTCTTGGTTTTCTTCCTATAAAACATTCCGTGCAATTCAAGTCACGCCTATACTCAGGTCGGATCTTGGTGTCACAATTTCTTAAAGTGAACGACCTCTCTTTCCAACACTGTTAATTCCAGAAAATTAAAATGTCATTGTCCTAAAGGACATTTTCGTGATTTATAAAGATAAATACATAATTTATGATTTTTCAATTTTACAAACATGGACATCTGAATATTTGCTTATTGCTCTCCTAAACCTTAATATAACGATAGTTCTATTGTTACAGCTCGGTTAAAAAAAATGCAATGAAAATGGTGCCAATTGTTTTCATTGATACAACTGACTTCCTGATTTAAATGCTCAGTCCCGATATACACTATGCTAGTGTGTAATTTAAACGGTAAATTCGTTACCCACATTGATCACGTTCACAAGCGTAACGCTACCAGTCATTGTAGCCAACCTCGAGACCTTATCTCGCTTTGTCCGCCATTCCGGTTGATGTCTTGTTTAAACAACGAAAATTGCGATAAAATCTCCGATTTTGTTGATGGAGTACTTCTACACTGTATCTTAAGGACAAAGATCAAAGGGCAGCATTGTCACAATTGAGCAGATGTTGATATTTGAACTTCAAATTTGGTTTTAAATCCCAAACTGTCTATATCTGATAAATTCGTTGTGTGAAGGTTGAGGGTATGCTACTGATTTTGCCTGATATATACTTGTGACATTCTTTAAGTGATGTCGGTTGGTAAGTTCAAATTTTGTCAGATAGATGGAGACAAAGGCGCCGGTATCTTCTGTTCGTCTAGAGGTCACCGAAACTCTTTAATCAGGCGGGAAATGAGTAGATATTGTAAATGACGTCGATCATCATGTCATCATAACATTTGATTTGTATAGCGGAGAAGAATGTAAGCTGACGTGCATGACTTATCTAAAAGACGACACGAGATCATCGTACAAGTGATTGATCGTCGTCAAACGACCATAACTATGATGACCAGACAGAATGACCGGTAGGTGACAATTGAGCTGACCAGTCAAAGTATTTCGGACATAACTACCTAATGACCAGACACGTGGAATGGTCAGTCATGGTGCTATATGGTATTATACAATGACCATATTTCCAGACTGCTATCCCTATGTAACAACCTCTAGTGTTACGTCACACACACCAATGACTTATATTTATTGACCGAGTGGTACTTTACACATGTCACATACTATTTGTATAGGATTTCTGGTAAATATTTTAAAATCTAAATTAAAGATTCATTGATACGTGCCGTGTATACTGTTCATCCACATAACGTAAAATAGTAAAATACACCTGTAATGTCGCTTTCGCAATTTTGTGTACATATTATTGAGGAGAGGGCTTTAATAATATTGTAGCCTGATCCCGATGCTATTGCTGTATTTAAATGCAGTATATATGTTTAAACTAAATACTTTAATTAAATGATATTATTTAGATTCATCTTTGCATTTGTTAAGTTCCACATTTTCAAATATGTGATTGATTGATTAATTAATCAAGTCCCCATAGACGTTAGAATAACTCACACGTTTCTAACATTGAAACCAATTTTGGAAAGGATATAGGTATCCCCGGAATGAAGTATATCACCTAAAAACTACATCAAATAAAAGTAACAGATGGCCACATGACGTGTATACGTACGTAGATGTATGTTTCTGTTTGTATTGAGGCCATCATCTGGCTGACAAAAATATCACATACTTCATATACAAAACATTTTTGATGTTTCTAGGCTAAATAAATAACACCAAATGTTTTGTTGATGGAATGCAAGAAATACCAGGTAAATAAATACTATTGTTAACTTCCGTACCCAATAAATTTAGTTTTGAGTTATATTTCTTGACACTGCTGAATCCAATCAACAATTGTAATATAAATTAATACCATTTTTTTTGCAAATAAATTCCATTTAAGCGACAAGAAATTCATAATTGAAAATGAAGTGAAAATCTAGAAATTATTTTTGAACAAGGCTTTTAATGATGGTTGTGATTAAAAACGAAAATAAAATATATTCTGTTCCGAAGTTTTGTAAATTTTGTAATATATATTCTAAAGCTTGTTCATTACCAGACGGTATTCAAACGCGTTTGTACGTTTTAGACAGGATCATTAACTAATACTGTCCATTTTATTACACATATAATATATATTAAAAAACGATAGTATATGATTTAGAATTTAGATGATGTTAATCGGCGTGATTACAAGGTGAGATGTACAATATATTGAACTCATAACAGTGCATGTGAGTACACTGCTGTGATAGGCGTATGACCGGTGTCACTGATTCTGATTCTGTATTAACCTCGAGTCATCTGACACTGCTATAAAGAAAGCATCGCTTTATTCGTGGTGTTAATAGAATAAAACTCAACATGTAAATATAATGAAGCTCTTTCCGTTTTTCTTTCTTTGAGCTTCCATGTACCTTGCAAACATTTGAAGTCGTATATTTAGTTAAGCCGGGTCCTATTTTCAATATTTCCTCACAGAGACCAAACCTCTCGTAGAGGACACGGTCACATTTTATAAAATGAACCCGTGATTTCTTGAGATAGTAATTTTACAAACAAGAAAATTTGTTATGACGTATATATCAAAGTTCAAATTTGGGGAAGATTATTTAATGGATTTGATTGATTTATAACACATCATTACTTAAAAAAACATCGATGTTGATGCTAGATTTGACTTGATTTGTATGGTTTTTGACGTTTTATTAGTAGTTGTAATATTTGTAATAATATAACATGATTGTGTTGTAGTATTGATAGAAAAAAACCTATATAACAGTAGTAGTATGTCGGCGTAGCAGCAGAGGTTGTGGTGATGTTTGTGTTGGAGGAGGAGCAGGTTTATAACATACTTATACCATTACTTTACTGTGGATAATACACAGTTATCCGTTTTTTTTTAAATTTTAATGTAACATCTGTAAACAGTATACTAATACAAGATCATAACACATTTTACCAATTTGCAATTAATTTTTGAGAACATCTAGGTTCTATATATGTATGAATAATCTGTTTATACCCTTACTATACAGTGCACACAGGTATCAGGTGTTTAATTGCTCTAGGGTGGGGATACCCCAAATGGAACAGTACACAAAATGGAACGCTTTTAATATATATGATGCAGCAACTTTTACTTTGAAATAAATATGAATGGTATATATTCTCAATCAAGGATGATATAGTTTAATGCATTTTGAGCCAATGCCATCTGCCTACCTACGTCCTAAACATTACTTTTTAACGCCATCGAAATATATATATATAAAAAAATTAGATAAAAATCAAATCTCGGGCAACGGTACGGTGTGACAACCTAAATATCCTATCATATTTCTAAACATGTGAAACTATATGTTCAAACAAATATTTTAGGGAATAAATGACGAAAATTTGTCATTAATAGTCAGAACTTTTTTGATATTAAAAAAATGATTTCAAATGCTGTAAGTTATTTTCATAAACTGACTTTTACGATGTAGTGTTCCATTTTGGGTACTCAACCAGCTTAAAATTCCAAGTGAATTTGACCCACTTTAACGAGCTCTATAAATAGACATACGCGCTGCTGTCCATTCTTTCAGTTACAAATATGTATATTGTACCTCATTTTCCATATCTGCAACTTTTTGTTTTCCTCATGTAACACATATTATGTGACTGAGTGTCAATAAAAATCTTGAAATCTTGAATCTTGATACACGAGAAATACATAAAATGGAGGCTAAAGGCATGTTCTGTTTAATTTCATTAAAAAAAGTGTCTTTCAGAAACCTTATATGAAATATTAATATTTTTCTTTAAAAAGTGTTCCATTTTGGGTACTCTCACCCTGGCAAATATTTAAACATTTGATTTAATCTGAAAATACATACATTTACATCAGACCATAACTCATTATATCAATTTGTAATTACTTTTGAGAACATAAAGGTTTTATTATATATATTAATATATCTATAAACTATATGTACATGCTGGCTACAAACACGAAACAATTAAAAACCGATCAATACCAGTCGATGAGTATTTCTACAATTTCTGTAAAAATAAGTATTCGGTAATGGGTATTATGACAAATATGTAAACGTCGTTCCTGATGTAAGATTTAATATCGCTTCTTCAGGTTCACGTGGTGTTTTGCTCATTTAAAAGACCGCGCCATACAGAAGGTGATTTACATTTAATTCCCACAATTCTTTACGCCTATAGAAAACATCCGGTAACTTTCCGTTCATGTACTAGGAAGTGAGCTTCTGCACACAGACGTATGTATACCGATAGCGTATGTTAATATTGTAGATAATAATCTGTTAGGGGGGCCTGGGGTCTCATTAGTGTGATACACATTACTGTGTAGTATGTTAACTCACAAACATAGTTTGTTACATATTAACAGCATGTGTGAGTATGGTGTGTGGGCGTGTTTATTTGTATCACTTACATCAGCTGAGACGTATAATGTGTACGTCTCTGCTTACATGTATAAATTACACGTGTGTGTTTCTGCTTGAACTTGATATCACTATGTACCTGTATACTAATGGATATATGTGTGTGTCTGTTTTCACTTATTTTTAAATGTTTGTCGATGCATGTCATTTGTGAAACCTTATTGGATCCAATATTCAAGTTTGTATAAATTGATTAAATTGTTGTCTACAGAAAATCAAAAGGAAATACGTATAGTTTGGTCATGTAAGAATTGCTAACAGAAGACGACACATTGAATTTAATAAAGCTTACGTTATTAATTGTTTGTCAGCGTGGCCATTGTATCTCGCACATTATTTATTAGCAGTTTGATATATCTCTGCACAATTCTAGGCATAAATACGGAAATGGTGAACGATTGTTATTGTTGTTTATTTACAGTTATATTGCATTATATAAATTAATGATCTGTATAGCTTAACGTAATAAATAAACCTGAATTTAAAAAGGGAATGTAGATGATCGTGTGTTTCTGTTTGTGATGGACAC
The DNA here is from genome assembly GCA_032359455.1 of Chlamys rubida. Taxonomy (NCBI): domain Eukaryota; kingdom Metazoa; phylum Mollusca; class Bivalvia; order Pectinida; family Pectinidae; genus Chlamys; species Chlamys rubida. The sequence goes on from JAUMHH010000001.1 coordinate 159,638, forward strand.
CGCTATACCTGCATTAATATTGCAGTTAATATCTGAGATATGCGTTATTCATTTAGAGTGCAGTTCTCTGTATTTCCTTTGCTTAAATTACTGTATAACCTATACGCCAGCACTGCTTGGTGTTGTACTTGTGTTGGAACAGACCACTGCTTACGAAAAGTAAACCTCATTTTATTTAATATCGGGTTTGTTTTGAAGAGGAAAGATACATGATACTTCGATGATGTACATTTACTACTCGCTTGGCATTGTGAGTCATGTATGTAAAGGAAGCTAAAATCCGGAAACAAAGTTGTTCCTCCGACATAGTACTGTAAGATCTATACACTGGTATTGCCCGGTGCTTATACGAATAGTAAATACGATTATCATTTGTTGATAAGGGGTTTGTTTTCAAACGCAAAACATATGATTCTTCGATATTGGATTCGATTGTTTCTTGAATATAAATCAATATACGTACTGTATAACATGGTTTATAGACTTTACACAATTGTGACCTTAATTTGTATCTGCCGGGCCCTTAACGGACCAAATGGCCCTATGTTTCAGTAAAATCAACGAACTAAATTTATAAATAGACTCTTTCTTACTTCATATTTCTTATACGATATACAATAACAACGGTAACCATATATAATAACAACGGTAACCATATAGAATAACAACGGTTACCATATAGAATAACAACGGTTACCATATAGAATAACAACGGTTACCATATAGAATAACAACGGTAACCATATAGAAAAACAACGGTTACCATATACAATAACAACGGTAACCATAGAGAATAACAACGGTTACCATATACAATAACAACGGTAACCATAGAGAATAACAACGGTTACCATATACAATAACAACGGTTACCATATAGAATAACAACAGTTACCATATAGAATAACAACGGTTACCATATTCAATAACAACGGTAACCATAGAGAATAACAACGGTTACCATAGAGAATAACAACGGTTACCATATAGAATAACAAAGGTTACCATATACAATAACAACGATTACCATATACAATAACAACGGTTACCATAGAGAATAACAACGGTTACCATATACAATAACAACGGTTACCATAGAGAATAATAACGGTTACCATAGAGAATAACAACGGTTACCATATATAATAACAACGGTAATTATATTATGCTAGAAAACAACTGGCAACGGAATAATATTCTATATGGTAACTGTTGTTATTCTCTATGGTAACCGTTGTTTTTCTATATGGTTACTGTTGTTTATAATAAATAATAATTAAAGATAAAATATAGAATAACAACATATATAGTTAATAATATTCTCTATTAATATATGTTATTCTATATGGTAACTGTTGTTTTCTAGCATATGCTATGTACTGACATGTTCTTTTCCTTACTTCCGAGGAAATTCATTATTTTGAAAACAATAAATAATTCCTTCAGGTACATTTACATGTATGTCAATAAGAGACTAGTTATTAAATTAATGGACGAACTATTTGCTTATAGACCAATTATTTATGATGCGACTAATTATATATATATACATATCTATATGGTAACCGTTGTTATTCTCTATGGTCACCGTTGTTATATATCTACATATACATACATATAAAGGTTATGTATATACATTAATTAATTGTTTATTGACTAAAGTGTTTGTTAAGAGGTGATGAAACAAGTATTTGTGAAAAACTTGATTAATAGTTAAGAAACGATTTGTTTAGAGACTAATTATTTGTTTAGAGACTACCTATTTGTTTAGATCGGTCAGAATGGACAAGCCTGCAATTGTTATTGACAACGGGTCTACAACTTACAGAATTGGATTCGCCGGAGAATCTAGTCCGAAGACGTTTCCCTCTATTGTAGGAAAACCTAGGCATAAGGTACGTAAACGTGATGGAAACCAAACGTGTATATATCTGAAGGGAAACATTGTTTACTTCAATTATTTTACCCTGAGTTTTTTGGTGTCTTGTTGACACTAAGAAACGGAAGATGGTAAACATTTCCCACCTTGACTAATATGTTCAGATAACTGTCCGTAGGACGTATTTTTAAGTAATGGTATTGATTCTCTCTTATGCAATTGCTATTTTTTTCGATAATGACAACATCCTCTATATTTAGGCCTATTCACTCAAGTGAAAAGACCTATTGTTTTTGTTCGACTGCTTTTTCTCGGTACTATTATTCTTCTGCCATAATTCTGTAGCCACTGACTGGAAGGTGTCATTGAAACATTTTCAAGTAGGTCAAACATCCAAGATGGCCGCCATGACGTCATATATCAAAATCTTTTAACGGCCATAACTCAAAAATCGTTTATTATACAGCATTTATGTAATTATATTATTTATAGATTTTGTTCGGGGCTATTTTGTTGTTATTATATGTTATTACTATTTCAAATTAAGATTCTTCCTGTCGGGTCAAAGGTCATCAATTTTTCAACTTTTTAATTTTTCAAGCTGTTTGAAAATATGTTTTTGATAGGACATTTCATTCCAATGAATTTGATGACTTCACTTTTTCTGTAACGTTTACCGTTAACATCCTACGCCATTTTGAATATTTCCTTTGATCTCCAAATTCTACCGCCGAGAAACGTTTATAACTTGGACAAGTTTAATTAGTAAATTCCTACGCACTCTTAATCTGTGAAGTATGGAAAGTTAACATTTCTACAACGGTTGGGATCTTTCTTCAGCTTGGGAAACCGAACTGATATAGACAAAATGACAATTTTAATACATAATCATCAAGTAAGTATAGTCATAGCTGAAGAACTATATGATTGACGGACACCATCCATTGGCCGTCTATATTAATCCACTGTTTCTCTGACGTCATTTCGCACTCTGGAAATCCCCCACTACCCTATCAGCTTCCGTAGATTACTAAGGAATAGTTCGTGTCTGATACTAAGTTGAACTGCATTTTCATTGACTATTAACACAGCACATTTTGTTCCTCAAAGTCGCAGCTATTCTCTAACGAAAGGTTTATAGATATGAATAAATGGTTTGAAGCAAGAGTCCATGATATAAAGGTTTGTGATCAAATTCAAATCAGTCCTAATGGTGAAAAGCCCGTCATATTGTTAGCCAACGATTTCTAGTTCCTATTAATTTTGTACTTTTAGGGCGTGGAAAGCTTACAAGATGACGATATTCTCTTTAGTGATCAGGCCAAGAGTAGGAGAGGGGATCTTAGAATCAAGTACCCCGTCGAATGGGGCATAATCACCAACTGGGACGACATGGAGAAACTTTGGCATCACATGTTCTACAACGAGCTCCGTATAGAACCAGAGGATCAACCCATCCTCCTGACAGAGGCCCCCATGAACCCAAAGTTCAGCAGGGAGAAGATGACACAGATCATGTTCGAGACTTTTAACTTTCCCGCCATGTACTTGGAAAATCAGGCAGTGTGTGCTTTGTACGCGAATGGCCTCACCACTGGTATAGTGTTGGACTCCGGGGATGGAGTGAGTTACGTGGTACCTGTTTATGAAGGATGTGCTCTGCCATATGCTACTCCAAAGGTACTTCTTTCTGGAATTGATATCACAGATTACCTCATGAAACTGCTAAACGAACGTGGTTTCTCATTCACAACCATAGCCGAGAGAGAAATCGCCAGAGACATTAAAGAAAGGTTCTGTTATGTTGCTTTAGACTTTGAACAGGAAA
>JAUMHH010000002.1:4027-15883 GCA_032359455.1 Chlamys rubida
CCTACAGGAGCTTGTTACCCTGTATCAGCCGTCACGATCACTGCGGTCGGAGTCAGAATCTTTGTTGTGTGTCCCAACATCTCGTACTGTGACCTACGGAAACCGGTGTAATGGGAGGGTTTCTGCCACGTTGTTGAATAGCTTACCATCTGCTATGAGAAAGTCAACTACCCTGGCCAAATTCAGGAAAGACTGCAAAACTCACCTCTTCATGTCTGCATTTTAACCCCTTTGCAATTACGTCATGTAAATACCACCCTTTATTTATTCATTTATGTGCACATTGCGGTGATTATCTGCTAGCTTGATGTATAAAAGCGATTGTAAGCCTTTGTTTTTTGTTTCACAATTATAACTAATACTATTATCCATATGTTGTAAAGCGCTTTAGAGTAATTTTACAATTAGAAAGGGCGCTATATAAATGTTGTATATTATTATTATTATAATGTATTCTCTTTGTCTCTGCAACATTATAATCGTTGTCGCTGCAGACTTATAACTTATTCAATTTGTTTCTGTAGCATTGCAGCATAGTCATTTGTTTTGAATTTCAACACTTTCAATTATAATTTATTCATATATTTGACGGGTATGCAAAAAACAAACGTATGGACGGGCAAAACAGCAAGCTGTATGAAGGATCCCTGTCCCACTGCACTGATTTTTTCAATATATAGTAATCTCCCCTTAACTTCCGTTTGAATGTTACTGTAGCACGGTTGGGCCTGCACACTTCCATTTACCAGGTAGCTCAATCGCTTAAACAATGATATCACATAATATCTGAAGTTCAGCGTTTGAATCCCGTTCTAGCCCCACTGATTTATTTTTACACTCAGAACTCTGTTGATGATTATATTTTGTTTATTTCATCTTTATTATTTTTCATAAAAGTCCAACAATGTATAATTTTCTTTTCAGAAATGATCTAACAAAGTTATCGTCATGACAGACAAAACAGTTCCCAATACTTAGTTATAGTTTTTGGCTGTGGTACGATGATCCTTAATGTTCCTAGCCGATTCATGGCGTGGGCATCAAATTCAATCGATATGATTTAATCGGAACTTGTTTAAACTAGCTATTAATCACAAAAAACGTTCCGGTGACCTACCATACACTGTACACTAACCGAGCTTGTCGTACAGACCTAATAACGTAGCTCGCATAGGCAAAGGCAATTTGTCGGCGACGGAACCGTACTTCCTTTTTTAGTATCGTATCCATGTAAATCAATACATACAACTGCAATAACGCCAAAAGTATATCAGTAACAAGGATATGTCACAGTAAATAACCACAGAGACGTCACAGTAAACGTATCACGCCATTCAGGAGTTAAATATGTTAGAGAGATATAACCTCAAACCATAAATATTCCACGCGCTGTCATATTTGCATTAACACAATTTAGTTGAGCGTATCCACAAAGTATTCCAAGCGCTGTTTTTAATTTGTTGTGTGTTTCCCAAGGTTTTTAACAATTAATTATAGACAAATAGAAACTCATTCAATCACTCGACCATGTATCTGCACAGCCCTAAAAATATCAATAAGACAACGACGTTACATACCGTGCCGTCATAGTACGTGACGTGCATTCATTTTCATGCGGGGTGCGCCCTTCCAGACACTTTGGCGGCGAAATGATCTATGGTCCATTAATCATTAAATCGATTTAAGTTAATGAATAACTATGTACACCACTTTCTCTTATAGCTAAAACTCGGTGCAATGTACTCTACAAATAGTTGATCAAAATTGTCCCAATCTAGTCATCTGTGCGATGTCTGACCGAAAACTTTTATATTACTTCTTCTTATTACCCCAACGGCATACAGTGCCTGATTGAGTGAATCGCTGTGCTAGGTGAAAATAAATCGGTTAGAGACGAATTATTAATAGAAAAAGAAACAGACTTGAAGATTCAACCTTAATTTGAAGGTATTGCGACGAAGAATTCCTAAGGTGTAAGATCTACAATGCTCTTATGGGTAAGAAGTGTTACTTCTGTGACAAAGGTACAGAATTAATCTATTTGTATATGAAATGACCACCTGACCTTTCATTTTGTACCTCTCCTTGACTGGCATTTTCTATTTCGTTCCTTAGGGGACAATTACAGCAAGGTTGGTAATATCGCATTTTTTATTTAAGAAAGTGAAATTAAAAAAGACTTTGAGCAAATTTCACCATCTTCATTTCACGCATTTAGCCTCGGTCTTTGTCTTTGTAGCCTTACGAAGTATCCACTACAAGTAAACTGTGTCGGAGTTAAGTAATAACAAACGAAACAAACGTATGAAATTTGTTTCTTTGTTAAGATGGCTAGATGGTGCAGTAAAGTGCTGACTTTGTTTGACTTCATGTATCAACAATCAAAGCTTTCAAGTACGGGGTAGGTGATGTATATTTTTGAACTTAGGTGATTCTTATCTGTAGCCTTATAACGTATTGATTTTGTTTTTCGTTTCTGCAGATAATATACAGTTACTGCATACTGAGGAATTTATGGCGCAGTCTTATTTTCGCCTATTTTGTCGACAGTAGTAAGGGCAAATTGATCACGACAGTTTTGTTTGGTTTGGTTTAATTTTGTTTAACGTCCTATTAACAGCTTAGGTCATTTAAGGACGTGCCTCCATGTGTGTAGTGTATGCGTGCTTGTGGCGTGTTTGTATGCAGGAGACAGGATATGTTGGTGTGCTTGCCTCCTTGTGAAAGCGCGGATATGATGCCGACTTTATAGTGCTCACTGAAAAACCATGCCGAAGGCACCCAGCACAGCATTCCGCCCGGTCACGTTATACTGACAACGGGTCAAACAGTTGTTGTCATTCCCCTAAATGCTGAACGTTAAGCTGAGATTAACAAGTACCATTTTAAAGGAACCATTGTCTTCCTCGCCTGGGCGAACGCTCAATATTAAGGCCAAAATGAGGTGTTGCCAGGCAAGGCGCTAGGAAATAAAAGGTAGTTAGAAGTAGATAGAAAGATTAAGATCCCATATATTGCAATTGGTGCAGCAGATTTTTGTTAGTCGCTTTTGTGTCCCCAAATAGAGGACACCAAAGCAAATCCCCAATTCTGCAGGGGGTTCACTCATAAGTCGCCTCCTATGATACATGCAGTGCGTAACAGCAGGTGTATTCTTTTCCCGATCCCCCACCTGCAGGGACGGATCACGACAGTACACAACATACCCTATATAGTAATTGCATGTGAAGGGCAAACTATACAATTGGCAAACAGGGATTTTAACGGGAAAGGGCGAATTTTTGAATGGGTTAACATTTCCTGGTATGTAGTATTCACTTCGTCTCTGCAGCCTTAATTACTACATATGTACTTGTCTCTGTAGGGTTACATCGTGTTCACTTTGGTTTATGTAGGTCTATAAGGTATTCACTTTGTCTCTGCAATATTAAAACATATTTCTGTTGTCTCCGCAGACTTATTACGTATTGAATTTGTCTATGCTGCATCATAGTGTTTTGACTTTGTAGACTTACAATATATTGACATTATCTCTGTAGCATTGCAACATATTTACTTTGACCTGAATAACAACACTTAAAATTATAGGTTTTTTTAATATATATATTTGACGGGTATAACAAAAGGCATAAATAGTAAACAAATGTATGGACAGGCAAAAATACCAGCTGTATTAAGGAGCCCTGTGTCACTGCACTACGGGATTTCCTATATACACTAACCTCCCCTTTCGTTTGAATAATAACTGCAGCACGGTTGGGCCTGTACACTGCCGTTTATGGAGGCACGGTAGTCTAGTGGTAGGACGCCGGGCTCGTGACCGAAGGGTTGCGTGTTCAAGTCATGGCACGGCACTGTGTTGTATCTTTGAGCAAGATGCTTTACTCCGCTTGTTCCAGTCTACTCAGCTGTAAATGAGTACGTGGTTGGGCAGTGCTAGAATTGTAGAATGCGGTACATAAGAACCTCGAACTCGAACTAACTAAACATGTAGCTCAATCGGTTAGAGCAATATGTTACAATCTGAAGTTCAGGGTTCGAATCCCGTTCTAGCCCCATTCATGTATTCTTACACTCAGCCACTTTTGATTATTATATTTTGTTTATTTCATCTTTATTATTTCTCATTTAAGACCCACAAGGTATGATTTCTTTCAGAAATGATCTATCAAAGTTATCGTCATGACAAATAAAACAGTTTCCAACACTTAGTTACAGTTTATGGCAGTCGTACGGGGATCCTTAATGTTCCTAGCCGATTAATTCATATTTGCATTGACACAGTTTAGCTGAGCGTATCTTCAAAATATTCCAAGCGCTGTCGTTATTTTGTGGCGTCTTTGTGGTGGTTTTTATGCATAAATTACAGACAAAATAGAAGTTCATCCAATTACCTGATCAGTCATCTAAACAGCCCTAAAAATGCAATAATACAACGACGTCGCATATACCGTGCCGTCATAATAAGTGACGCGCATTCATATTCATTTGGCGGAAATGGTGGTCAATAAATCATTTATACCGATTCAAGTAAATAAATAACAATGTGCACCACTTTCTCTTATTGCTAAGGCCCGTTGCCATGTACTCTACAAATAGTTGATAAATATTGTCCAAATCTAATCATCTGTGCGATGTCTGACCGAAAACATGTATATGACTTCGGCTGAATACTCAAAAGGCTTAGAGTAAAGGTTTTTCGACCAAAAGCAAAACCAAATATTGCTTTCTTTCGAAAATGATTTGGGTCCTCGCCATAATTCTACCTGCTGATTGTCTTTTTTGGAATTGAATATTCACAATGCTTTATCTTTTGTATGTAATGAATATTTCTCAGAATAATAGACTAGAACTGTTTGGAAGTATTGTACATAGTAACAGTGATAATGGATACGAGAAAGGTTCGAACCTTTAGTAAGACAATACAAGTGAAAAACACGGACGCTTGTCGTAATAAGTCTCAATGTATTATTATTATTTAGCATACAACTACAAACGTCGCTTTCTAAATAGCCGGTAGTTCTGAACAATCATTTTCTCTTTTGATCAATACGGTATTGAACATTTCCAAACCCTATCAATTGTAATCCCTTTCATCGTATTGACATTGATTCACGCCTTACCTAATGTATCAACATCATAACCATACGCATTGTTGTATATTATGGATCAGTCATCGGTTACCTAATTGTGTGCAATATGCATATTTTACTTTGATACTTATCACACTCATTACCGCGGCTTCTAATAACTGGTTATATAAGGGAAAATGTGAGGTAAACATTGATTGAGTACTTAGACGTTTGTCGGTAAATGTTGTCAATCAAAACACCTGATAGGAAGGATGGTTTCATATTTGGGATGATTCGCCGGGACCAGCATTTGGACACGGCCCATTTTCAATGACACATCAGCAGGGTAAGCCGTGAGTATTCCAACAGACTAGTCGGATAACGCAGCAGTTTCCCGGTAAAGGATGGAACAATTCTTAGTATTACTTGTCACTGTTCTTCTATGTAATAACGTTATCGATGCGACTACAATGGAATATACTAAATTACTATTACAAGATTTGTTTCAAAACTATTCCGAAGACATCCGACCAGTAGAGGACCAATCGAAAGCCGTGACTGTAAACATGGACCTTGGTGTTGTCTCCATCAACGACTTTAACGAAGTAGAAGGAACACTATCAGTGGTCATCATCTTGTACATTTCTTGGACTGACGAAAGTTTGGTGTGGAATTCCACCTCGTATGGAAATACAACTGCATTGACGATTACACAGAGGAAAATATGGCTTCCGAACATGTTTTTATGCAATCCGGTAAATTCATTTCTACCAATTGGCAGTAAACATTTCCAAGTCAAAGTGATATCGAACGGAAATGTATTATGGACACCTGGTGCTTTGTTGAAGGGAACATGTACACCGGATGTTTCTAAATTCCCGTTTGACCAACAGAAATGTACATTAAAAGTGAGCCCATGGGGATACTCGAGCAAAGAAGTGAAGCTGAATATACCTTCTTCAACTGTTTTGTTCACTTATTTTTCTATAAATACTGAATGGGATGTGATAGGATCAGCTACAACGCGTTGGTCGCAATCATTTGACATGGCACATTACCATATAACTATCAAAAGACGTCATATGAATTTTCTTGTGAGTGTTGTGATACCAATTATCATGTTGGCCTTTGTGAACCCGTTCGTTTTTATTCTACCATTTGACTCAGGAGAGAGGGCGTCGTACAGTATCACAGTGTTACTGGCCTTCACTGTGTATATGACAGTGGTGAGTGACCGGATGCCAGCTTCATCAGAACCCATGTCTTTTATTTCTTACTACCTTCTTTCAATGGTTGGCATCAGTGTCGTCATAGTAACGATGAATATATTTCAGATGAGAACATACAGTAAACACGATGTCGACGAGCCGGTTCATGAATGGGTGAGGAAAGTGTACATGCACTATCAAAATATATTTCGAGGCAAAAAGGTAAACGCTAGTGAGCAATTTGAAAGGCATGCTGGAACCGACGGTGAAGCAAACAACGGATTGGATAATAAGGGGACTCAGATACAGATAAAAGAGATAGCTAAGGCTGACACCGTATCCATGGTTACCGACCATCAACCAGAGATAGTGACTTGGCACAAGGTGGCGAAGATAGTTGATAAGTTTTACTTCGTCCTGTTTTTGTTTGTCACTGCCTTTGCAACTGTTGCATATTTCATCGGAGTAAATTAATCCGATACAAATAGTAAGTGAATTAAAGGAGTAAAACGGTAATAGCTTTCACCTAGCCAGATTTACAACTGTAAGATATACTCGCGCGTTAAAGTATAGTTGTTCTATTCATAACTGTACAGATATTCTTTTAACATACAATGCCAATGTAACTTACCGTACAATGTGTTTTAACACACTTCACGTACCAAACGAGTGTGGAACTACAACATTATAACGAATAATATGTGACCGGTACATGCATTTAATTACATGCTGTACAAGAAGTAATATCCATTTTTTATATGTATGGAAGACTACGCAAGACAATGGGCTAAACGAGAGCGTGATGAATTGGATTCACTTGTAAAGTTTGTTAAATCAATATGGTCTACCTTTGAAAAGAATTAGCAAATCTAAAATCGGAATAAAAAACTGAAGTGTATATTTCCTTACACCGAATACAAAACCACACTCGACAATCTGCATGATGAACATTTAAAAACGGTAATAGAAGAACTAGACTTGTTGGTGACCGAGAATGTTATGACTTTGTATCTTACTATTTTAAAGACTGAGAACTTGTGATCGTGTCAATGTGAACTTTCCCTTACTTGTTAGTATATTGTACAGTGTTTACATTTCGCAGTAGCTGACCTCATGAAAGATGTTTGCTCTATCTCATTTTCACTTTCAAACGTTTTGATTGATGATGATTTTGGCTTTGAATAACAAGACATTCGAGAAGTGCTTGCATTTCATGAAGCCTCAGGAAATTGTGTAATTATAGATTCCAATATCCGTCTCATAAGCTTTGGTATGGCAATAACGGTCACCTGTCTCTGTAACACCGTTTAGTTTCTCTTTCTCTCCTCGAGAGCAAGACTGTTTACTTTCCTTTCTTCAAAAGAAGCAACATTTACGACTCCTGAACTAATGTATAAAATGGGTTTTTACCTAGAAGGTTTAAATGCACGCTGAAGAATTTCACGATTTTTTCGAGTTACACCATTAGGAATTAAGTGTATGCAACGCTTAAAGACTTGTTCACATGTCTTAAATCATTAGTGACCGACAGACTTTCCTGAATTTGACAACAATATGATGACTGGTACCACATGTAAAACAATGACAATTTAGGATCACATAGTTTCGCCTTTGACTTTTTGTTCCGAGTGTTCTGTGATATGCTATATTTTTCATTTGACAGCTCTGTGATTAGTAGATTTTCTCGGGGTTGTCGATAACTGTTGACCCTGTCCTCCATACTGATACAGAAAGGATGTATTTGTATGATCTCCAGATGTTCTCTTTACCACAGTGTGGGACAGTCGGGCCAGCCGAAGGCGAGAACAAAAATGATTTCACAGGCCCAAAATAAATATTGGTAGCCCAATTATTTTACTTAGATTTTTTTCAGTGTTTAGCAATAAAAAATGCCTATAAAGCAATATAAATAGATGTTCTTTATTCTTCAATCAAACCCTCCCGACACAAAACCCTAAAAACCCTCCCCGCATTCCCATAGTCTTCATTGTCACTGAATTCATCATCACTGTCTGCATCATCTCCATCATCTTGGACCAAGTCCATAGTACTTGGTTTGTCTGCTGCAGCCGTTGTATCCGTTGACGTTGACGTTGACGGGGTTCTTTTCAGAAATCCCCAGCCCTTGTTTGCATCCGCCATGTTGACCGTCTGTGTCAATTCTGATGCACTTGCACGTTTTAACGGCGTGACCCAGACTCTTGAGAGTACAGGATTTCCGAAAATGGGTGTTCCGAAGTTGGGGTGGTTAATTTATGGGAGTAAACTACGATTTTGAGAATAATAATGTACTCGCCCAAAGATTTATTTTTGGGCCAGTAACATCCATCTTTTGACAATTTCTAGTCGCCCAATCAAGGTTTTGGTCGCCTTTGGCGACCAGGCGACCGGCTGTGTCCTACGCTGTTACCATTGTGCATTTTTTTAATCCATAGCTTAAGTGATTTTGAAACTGTAGACTCGGAGGTTTTCATGTAGGAATCCAGAATTTGCAGATAGGTGAATATCATTGTGTGATTTGAATTTAAATTTAAATGGCTCGTCCACTACTAGTTACATCAAGCCGAAATATGTCGAATTGAAATGATTCTTAAACCAAGTCAAGAAGGCAGTAGTAATATATAAGATAATCATAGTTATGTGACATGAAAAGTTCGGCTTCTAGGGTAAAATACAATTTATTTGCCTTATCAATTGTTGAATGCAATTTTATACATTTTGCTGGTGCCGTTAAAGGACGGAGACAAGATTGTTACTGTTGTGTCATGATACCCCTGCGTTTTGAGGGTTTAAGGAGTAGGCTTTATTTTTCTCACTAGTGTATGTATGTTATGTAACAACATTTCATCGTGTTTCCATACGAATGTTTCGGAGGGAGTTTGTTTGTAAAGATTTTGATATAAGTTTAAATATGATTCAACCTTACCTCTCTGTATGGTTGATAATCATTTTTTAAATAATAATGACTATTTCATAAAACCAAGCCTTCAGTTGCTTTTACAATTCTTGAAAAGTTAAAGCCATTAACTTAAGTATTTAAAGAACTGCTGTGAATTTAAATCATTTCTAGAAGCTCGGGATTATACAACCACCATTTTCATATTTAAACCATAATTATGTGATCAGGCAACATGAGCCTTCTCAATGCCAGTAGAACTAAATACTAGCCATCTTGTATCATTACTGTGCTTGCTATCAGTCTTGTATTGTCAGGTAACCAGTATTAGTGTCTTATTTAATTAAAATCACTCAAACTGACTGTAAATGCATTGTGTATTATTCCTGTAATGTATAATGGCATTATTTCATTCCATCCATCAAGATGAAAGCCTAGTAAAACATTTCACTATAACATAACAACGTTCATATGTTTGTGTCCTGATAGTCGGGTGGCGCAGTTGCCTTTCAGCAAGGCGGCTGAGGTTCGATGCCCTAATCGGATGTGAAAGATCGGATGGAGTCACCTGCCTGACCAAGTGGGTTTTCTCCGGCTACTTCCGTTTCTTCCCACATTAATACCCATCGCACACTAACGTCCAGGCCAACGAGAATGATAAAGATAAGTTGAAATTACTTTTTATATATTTGTTGTAAATTAAATAAAGTTTATATAATCTGTATATTACCGAAGAAAGTTGTCGTAAAATGGCACCTAAACATATTACAGTATTCCAATTTTGTATAACTAATTAATTATAGAAAAATACAGTTCTATATCACGTACTTAGGTTCCAGCAGGATATCATATTTCCATACTTGTGCTTAGTGTTGTCCTGTGTCCATGCTAATGGCCGTCTGTCTGAGAAGTTTCTGGGTTATGTTCTTTGCATTATCACACAAGCTGACCAAACGGTATGTGTACTTACATATACAGTTCGTTAACAAGGACATGATTTATGTTTCAGGGAGTATCAAATGTAAACTGTTTAGGGGCCATCGTTCAAGTTTTCAAACCGAAAATGTTGGTAAATCTAAGGGTGTGTCGCACTTGGAAAATATGTCAATAACACCTACAATCTACTTTACTGAATGTAAAATAGAAAGCTTTCCATGCCAACATGTGTACACACATACACTCACATACAAGTACAAACTGCTACATTATTTTGCATTTGTATGCAAGTTTCTGAAACTAAAAAGTGGTTTCTTTCCCACAACCCTTAAGAAATGCTTGTATTTTCATGATACATCATACACACACCTGTAGCATCAAATATCAAATACTCGCACATGTTTGATTTCAACAAATTCTGCAAATCAACATGGCTTCAGGGACGGCAATGAATTCCATTTTCATTAATAATAACATATTTATTTGTTAACGCATAATCTGTACTTCGGAAATTAGATTGGCTTGCTTGTCGATCAAAGAGAATCAGGATACGTATCCAGACGTTCCTCGGTTGCATTGGATTCGGAAACCTGACAAGAATCCTTATGAACACTATGTTATTGCTACTTCGGTAGTTCTTCAATCAAGCGGTTTTTTCTAATCAGGGTTACAGTTGATTCTTTATGTATAACCCATGTGAGAAAAAATGAAATGTTGACAAAATGCGACTTTTGAATCAATGTTGTGCAGGCTCTCCTTTACACTACCACAACTGATTCTAAACTGAAGGAACACGTCGTTGTTCTATTATGAGAGCTCTCATTTAAAATAAAATTCACAGTTATTATAAATTTCTCAACAAGAAATTCTTAAAACCCTTGAAGGGTGAATGCTTTTTAAGTCTTTCTTTTCTGTACATCCACGACAATCAAAAATATTTTTTTCCTGACTATCATTTGGTAAGCTATGCCTAGACTGCGTGAAGTTGTCTGCAACCGAACGATTCAAGCGGTTGTTGCTCAAAATATTGATGCTATATGCTTCAGTGTGCATCGGATAACTATTCATGCCGTTTGGAGACGTTTCCAGCAGACTGGTAACACCAGGGTCCATCCCAGATCGGGACGTTCGCTTTGGACGCTGTAGCGTGAGAGTTACAAGTCCCGTGAAAGTTGCAAACGCGCATGTGCAGTGGAAATGGTCATTTCCGGCGCGTGAGAGTTGCAAGTTTTGGTTCGCAACATAAATGATTAAACTATTTCTGATAATAAAGAGATGTGTTAACATCCAGAAACATTTGTTGTAAGACCTACAAAACTTTTAATTACGTTAAATGGATCAATGAAAGCGCTGCCATTACGCTTACTAGCCTTAAAACTGTGTTACCGGCCGGTACCTATCAACGTTGAACACAACCGCAGCGAAATCGGAAAACAATGAATAGGCCTTCATGTCAGATAACACTAACCTAATTATTTGATTCTTAACAATAAATAATGCTCAAGTGATCTTTTAAATGCCATTATAGCATATGTATTAGACATTTGTAACGAACCCCTGTAGTCTGTGAAAATAGTTTTCTCAACCCTATCCCTGAGCTGAAACAGTAGCTCTGGCTATAGAAAATAAAGTACAAGTCTGTTTCAATAACATCAATAGTTCATAGATCTGTCAGGTTATATGGGATGACATATTAAACACAGTACGTTTCACACAATACATTCTATTTACAAATCGAAGGGAA
>JAUMHH010000004.1:25617-42035 GCA_032359455.1 Chlamys rubida
CTGAGTTTCCCGAATGTTACGGGACGCACCTAACTGTCGGGAGTGCTTGCCCGACCTCTCCGGACCATTCCCGATCCATAGGACTCTGTTACGAACGTATACAACTGCGTTCAGACAATGATAGGACCTTCCAGATCATTGAGGATAGTAATCCGACTTTTTCGCTGTTCGTGTCGTAGCGCTGTATGATCTCAAACGGGAGCCATAATCGGCACTGTGTGAACACCGCATTATAACGGATCTATTGAGCAACTTTATCGTTGTCCTAGAAACTAGGACATTTTTTCTGATATGACACGAATTTTCAACAGTTAATTCGAGCTACAGAAAATGAGACGGGATTGAGATTATCTTCTATATGATTTCTACTAAAAATAGAAGTGCGTGTCCAAGATCAATGAGAAGAAAACCAGATAACAAAAAAGGTGCTATGATGCGTGGTTCATATAAAAATGTATGTAATTGTGTTGTGTTATTATAATAATACTTTGAATAGGGTATAATGATGGATACCATTAACTCAATCAGGCTTCCATACATGAAAAGTGTTATTCCTGTTTTATTATATTTCCTGTGCATTTCCCTCGGAGCTCTTTCCGGAAATTTTGAAATAGTTCATTTTGGTAGAAATTTTGATGACCGGTAGCACATTATATCAGCCCAATGCATCATGCTCAATAAGTTTCGAGGTTCAAACTCCCGTGGCGGAGATTGTATTCTATGAAAAAATGAAACGTTGAGGAAAAAGATTACTGAAGCTTTTTTCATTTTGCGAATTGTCCTACTTTTTATATATATTACAGACGAACATGTGTGGAATCGTATAACATTCATATACTTTTCTGTATGGAATCATCAGGGAAACACCATCTAAGAAAACAAATCTTTGTATACTATCAATATCTTAATATATCTCAAAATTGTATGGGATTTGTTCATTCAAAGTATGCCGCTATTTACTGTATCAGGGTAAAAAACGGGGAAGCAATACCTATCTAACACCACGAACATTACGATTATTAGCAGAATATCAATATTCGAATGCTTTGCTATTGCTTCAAATACTGGCATTCCACCTTGATCAGCGTCTCAGACAGCAGTCAAATAAGCAACAACACATTGGCATTAGATAATTCCTACATCTTTACATGTTTTGCCAATGTCATATCGTTGAAAAGAAATTAACGTTCAGAGTTAATAGGCATTTGTTCTTTATTCCTAATGTAAAAAAAAATCTGTTCTATATTCTATACACACGTGCACATGAAATAGAATGAGCGTTGCTATGGAAATATAATTTAATCAGAATATCAATACTAGGTCAGCGTCACAAAGCACTTAATTTGAAAACTGAAGAAGCATAAAAACATATACAATTTGTATTGTAATTTGGGGAAAAGAAATAATTTTTGTAGAGTTGGCGGATTTATATCCGGAACATACTTATTTTTCCGTTCCTTCACCACGATTAAATTCATGGATCGCCAAAACAAAAACCTAGACAATGAGATACATGACATCAAGAATCTGCAGTTAATTGTAACTTGAGAAATTAAAATGGCATTAATTAACCAGTCTTTTCAATTTTGTCATGTTTTTGTCCTTATAATTACAGTTAAAAGCATCTTTGTCCGTATACAGCTGGTTTATTTATCTTTGGCTTCAAAAACATGTTACGTCACTTCTGCAATAGAAAACCACGGGAGCCTGAAATGACACTTAACGCTATAGTGGAACTACAAATGAGGTCACGGACCGACAGGTAGTCTTCCCACGGAGAACATGTAATGTGTACACGGGTAGATCTTCAATGCAAATTCCTGGCGCACCTCACAGGTTTTTACCTGATCATTGCTTACAACATGACCAACAGGGACAGCTGAAGCTGTTAGATAAGGAGACTGATTTCAAATTTCCGATCGTGAATTTTCCCTTTCTTGATAGTAACATCCTCACATTAACAATCACATCCACATATTGTGTTGACATATTGAAGTTGATTCAAGATCTTGCTCCAAATATCATAACTTCTGAAATAAATGTCTGCTTCTGGATCTTCTTCTTTCAGCTCCCTCATCAATGTGTCATACTGGCCGAACTGCTCCTTTCTAGATATCCAAGGCTTGACCCAGTAAAGAGAAGACAAGCACACAATAAAGGGTTTCGAAAGATGCAAATTGATGAAGCCTATGGACAGGTTTTATGTTCACTGTCATGATATCATTAGTAAATATGTTATTTTTGTGTGTGATATGAAGGTTGATATTTGTATTATGCTCTTATGTCTTGTTTTGTGTCGTCATAAGAGACAACTTCGTTCAATTTGAGCCAATTAATCACTTTGAAGTCATTGTGAGAGCTCCAATACTGCGTCAAGTCTGAAGTACAGTTGTGCTCTTTATCAGACCAACTGTCGACTATTATCACTGCAAGTCTTCATTTTTGTTCCATTTTTACCCACCTTTGCGTTGGTCCCAAGTTAAAGACATTGTTAACGTAAATGTCTATGTAAAAATCTCTTGCTTACCCAGTGGCCTCACCACTCCCTGTTCATGAAACTCTGGAGAGAGTATACTTTGTTTGCATACTTTTCCTTGGGATATGTGAATATTGGAAATAGTTCTTTTGCACTAATTATGTACTGTAGGCTTCACAGTTGATATAATAAATATCCCAAGTTAACGGTGCTCCTTTTGAGCTCTGTAGATCACAATTACTAAAACTGTGTACATAAATGAGAGCAATGCATCTAATTTGCTATTTAAAGCAGCCATCAATTCTATAAAAAGTCAGTCTTTATTGTCTCTCTGTCACATAAAGTGGTAAAAAAGAATACTTACGATTTTCATAATTAAATATGTTATTTTTTCTGCAAGCCTATATTGGGGTTTGTATCGCCTAACCTAAGCCATTCATTATCTAGTGGAGGCGAAGGGAACTAAACGTAATGTATGACGGGAACGTCACAAAACAGCTCTGTGTGAATATAATCAAATTATTTGATGATGTACTTTTCTGAATTTATGAATGTTTGCACAATTGATAAAAATTGTAGTTTCTCCTAAATTATCAAAGAAAAATTTCTTTAACCTATATTTTTATCTCAGATATGCAGTTTATGTTACCCCATTTTTTAAGTGCAAAAGTACTAATTTTTCACCTTTTTTTGCAGATTTAACGATTGATGTAAAAGGTTCTTGCATAAAACTTTTACTCATATTCAATGGATCGAAAGAAAATGTGTTTATCTTCCTTAAACAGTCGAAAAATGGGGTCCGTGTACTTATTTTTTGCTATATAGTGTTTGTTTACTTTTTCACCATTTTGCGGGATAAAACACCAAACGCGCTTCAGTTGACATAAAGCAGTAGTAAAATACCAATATTGTACAATTTTCCACTTTGTTGTATAATATTTCATAATATTGAACATTGAAAACTTGCACAGCATAAATGCTACGGTTAAAAAGGGTGATACAATGACACTTTAAGTGATATTGTTAACGCCAAAAAAGGTGGAATTTTAGCATTGCAAGAAAGACACATTTTTAAGATATTCAAACTGGCCGCCGAATTGGTCATTTTTTTTAAACATGTAAAACAAACAATGAGTATCTAGTATTTTGATACATTTTTCAGATGCGTGCTTACTTTTTAAATTAGTCATACTTTTTCATATTTAATACAAACCTGCTATACTAGATCAAAACGAGATTTGAACGTATCTGAAACCTCAGAAGAGTGCATCCTTAAAACCATTTAGTTACAAATCTGTTCAATCAAAATAAGGTGTATTTTTCTTATTATTATCAATATGCTGATATGTTATCTACCTGATTATAGACGGAGGAAGGAGAGATTCTGACAATGCGTTAAAAGAAGAATTACTCTAACACAATATGACGATCTCATTATCTTTGTGCTTCTCAAGGGTCTCAGTGTAAACATTTTCTATTCATATATTGCCTCAGTTTTATCGTTTTTAAGTTTGAGTTACGATATTGTTTACACTACTGCATGCTCGTGTTGTTTTCCTCGAGCATATATTCTCATTTGTACCTGACAGAAGAGACATTATATAGTTGCGGTAATGCCGGTGGTGTGTCGTATGTTTCGATTTGAATATTTCCTATCTATGATAACAATTATTTGATCCTGAGCCACTTCCTAGAGATGACAGACATATGCCATACGTCTTTGTTGCTGACAATGCCTTTCAACTGAGAACTGACACGATGAAGCCTTTTCCTTTCCGTAACATGACAGTAGAAGAAAGGATCTTTAACTACAGGCTGTCAAGAGCACGCAGAGTTGTGGAAATGATTAAGAGCTTACCAAAAAGTAATCCAACGAAGTAAATCTATAACAGCGCTGTAGATTAAGGCAATGTAATTAAAATACAATGTAAATAGCAATGATAAGGCTAGCCTCCTTTAAAACATAATCATACAAGGCCAATGCCATCAACAATAGACTAGGTGAAGGTATCTTTTTCAAATCAATATGTATTAAGATTTTAAGAATTATATTTGTTTGATTTACAATTGACCAGAATTCGCTATAACGATAAGGTTTTCTCTACATTTGAAATAAAAAACCGTCCAGGGATTTGTCGCAAGACTTTGATAACTAGCTATTGTATCATTTGTACCTAGCGGTATCCAATTATAACGAATAGTGCCTGGTATGCGTTTGATGTGAGATTTCATTACAAGAATTAATCTTTCTTGTTGTTTTTTTAGAATCAGACGTGGTCGTTTTTTCTTGGGTCTCGCGTGGTTGTCTATAAAGGTCCACATTGCTATATTTGTATAAAGCTCCGTGATGTCATAGCTCAATTTTTGGATGACCAACTGAGCGCACATTTTTGCATAGCTAAGCTAGTACCGTGGTTCGTTTAAAATTGAATATGGAATATAAAGCTATGAAAAAGTACCTTTAAATTTCAGAATATGTTATTGAACAGATCTTAAATACAAAAGGAATAGGGCAGCATGTATAGCCTATACGCCCTCTCTTTACAATACATAACAATCCATACACTTCATACGGTAAATACATATATGCACAATATTTTTAATAATTGCTTACAGCGGACTAGCGGTCAGTCTTGTGTACGTACATGTATTGTTATATTTAAATATATATATATAATAATATAACATTAATATTAACAGATATTAGATATAACATTATGTATACTAATGTTTTATTCGTCTACCAGTTTCCTCAATTATTTATACGTGAGTTCTCACAACTAGCAGTCATTCATGATCCGACTGCCAGCACAGACTACTTGTCCATTCGCTCAACCTATTCTGAATCGAGACCATTACGTATATTTTACCAAGAGTAACCAAGAGCTCCGGCCATATTTGTAGGGAAATAGTTTTAATAGGCTTATAAACACTCTTGTTATCTCTAACTTACCCTGAATCATCTGCAAAGTGAGAAGTTATGTTTATGTTAGAATCACGACATGGAAACCATAAAGAATGGTTTGAATATTTAGTGAAACAGTATCACTCATTGTAAAAATAGAGTTCAAGAGGTGCTGCTCTTGGTTATCATACAGACAATGAGAGAAACAGTGAGTAAAGTCTATAACCGGTATTTTCCCTTGCCTGGAGAATCGTACACAGGCTTTGTATCATCTATGTTAGAAGCAAATAGATCCAAGTTCAAATTAGGGTCATAAGTTCTCGAATGATATAACGTTATGTTAACTGTTTTGTTAGCATGGCATTTAAAAATATTGTATAAAGGGGTTGAGCATCCGTACCAGTTGACAAGACTGTTACATGTAATATTCTTGTGTGGGACTCCAATAGGCGTCATGATAAGAACAGATCAGGTAGGATGTTCCATTCTGACAAAAGGTGTCGGGGGAAACACTGGTACTTTAAAAATAGGTTCTTGGCTTTGGAACATCAAATAGCAATTGTCGCCTCAGTTTAGCTTTTGTTTTTTCTCCCTCCATCACGAGAGCAAATGTATCCTGACAGGGAATATTGATACAAAACGCACTATATATAGTCATGACATGTGAAAGCGATGTCAATTTAACAATGGGCGAATTGGAATTTTATATGTTAATGGCAACAGTTTGACTGGGCGAAATATTTCCGGTATACACTATTCTTTGGTGTCTATAAGAGGGACATTTAAACAAAATGAATATTCTGATAAAAAATATTTTTTTTAACAAAGTGTTACAATACCAATCTCACTTCATAAAATATTATGACTAGTACCTTGTCTGTAACCTTTTTGACGATACATGCCGCTTCTAGTTAGAATGGCCCCGAAAAGCTGCAATTTCTCTCGGTATGGCTAATCTACGTGAGAGTTAATACACATACTCAATGGGGATATTCAGCAATACCACAAAAGTAACACTGACAAGTGAATCACCAAAGGGGAGAAGCCGTTCTATCACCAAATGGAGAAGCCTTTTTTTTCTCCGATATGTTTTCATTGCAGTTACACATGGTTCATGTATGTAGAAGGGGTGATTATTTTGTATCCGAAACACAATTTTCATAATTTGATCAGTTCTATATCCGTATACTATATTCCTCGTAGACGCCAACTTGAATGTTGCAAGAAAAACTAAGACAGTGTCAAAATCAATAGGGTTATGCGGCAATCGAGTGTACACACTTCAAATTTAATGTTTCCCATTGTAGTGGTTTTATCATGACATTACAATGTAACATGTATTAAAAGACCTCTTGCTTTAAGATATTACTTAATGGATTTCCCGAAGGGGCTTTCTTAAGAAAGGTTTGAGCGTACATACTTTTTAGAAATATTTAATGTTATAATAAATAACCGATACGTAAGTTGTATTTACTGATCTTTAGAACACAAAGGAGTTGAAACAAAGTCTGGTTGTGGTATGCAACATATATCACAGCAGACATACTTACACACTGTAATTAAAGTATAGATGAAGAATGATGGAGCTTTGTATCATTTTTACAGCATTTACATCAGAGAAATAACCTTTCTTGCGATTTAACGTCATCTATCATATTTAACGACTGCCTGTCCAGTTACAACGGTGTAGCAAGAAATCCATATGAGTTTATCCATTGGAAACCAAAGAGTGGTTTATATAATGCAATTTCAGCTTTATTGCGAATTGACCTTTAAGGAATCGAACCACCGCTAGTTCGCAACATGTCACTTTCTACGTTTTTTAAAATTTGATTATTAGACTATCGAATTAATGTTTTATGTTAAATAATGGTTGCGCTGCTGGTGGACTGTATCTCGTCCCCGAGGTTTGCTGTAAACTTGTAGCTGGGATTTCTTCTGCCAAGGTTTACAAGGAATACTAGTTTAAGAATGAATTATTTGTTGTTGCCAAAAGTAATATTTGTAAGATTATAAAGAGTTGATAGGTATCTTTCCCTTTGTGTTATTTCCTACATATAGTAAGGAACACGATTTAACTTATATTACCACTCAGGAATCCTCCATGGATGAAAAGGCTTTATAATGCAGTTACAATGTTCTCTTTTTATTAAAGTTTAGATATGTTCTTCATTACTTGGTGTTTTAAGATCTCATTCTATTGAATATGAAACAATTTTACAGCAATCAATTCTAAAATTCTGGAAACCAAGAAACTCGGCAGAGCCTCGGGTAAGACAACCAAAAATCACCCATCGGGTTGGAGATTTCTCTGTCACACCCTCAAGGTAGGGATGATTATATTAATCTACCTAACTATCTACCTTAGACGGCGTTATCTACCTAACGGTCTACCTTAGACGTTGTTATCTTCCTAACGGTCTACCTTAGACGACGTTATATATGTATCTTCATAATGGTCTACCTTAGACGATGTTATTTACCTAACGGTCTTCCTTAGACGATGTTATTTACCTAACAGTCTACCTTAGACGGCGTTATCTTCCTAACGGTCTACCTTAGACGATGTTATTTACCTTACGGTCTTCTTAAGACGGCGTTTTCTACCTAGCTATCTACATTAGACGGCGTTATCTTCCTAACTATCTACCTTAAACGGCGTTATCTTCCTAACGGTCTACCTTAGACGATGTTATTTACATAACGGTCTACCTTAGACGGCGTTATCTACCTAACGGTCTACCTTAGACGATGTTATTTACATAACGGTCTACCTTAGACAGCGTTATCTACCTAACGGTCTACCTTAGACTGCGTTATCTACATAACTGTCTACCTTGGACGATGTTATTTACTTTACGGTCTTCTTAAGACGGCGTTTTCTACCTAACGGTCTACCTTAGACGATGTTATTTACCTAACGGTCTACCTTAGATGGCGTTATCTTCCTAACGGTCTACCTTAGACAGCGTTATCTTCCTAACGGTCTACCTTAGACAGCGTTATCTACCTAACGGTCTACCTTAGACGGCGTTTTCTACCTAACGGTCTACCTTAGACGATGTTATTTACCTAACGGTCTACCTTATACGGCGTTATCTTCCTAACGGTCTACCTTAGACGGCGTTATCTACCTAACGGTCTACCTTAGACAGCGTTATCTACCTAACGGTCTACCTTAGACGATGTTATTTACCTTACGGTCTTCTTAAGACGGCGTTTTCTACCTTACGGTCTACCTTAGACGATGTTATTTACCTAATGGTCTACCTTAGACGGCATTATCTTCCTAACGGTCTACCTTAGACGATGTTATTTACCTAAAGGTCTACCTTAGACGGCATTATCTTCCTAACGGTCTACCTCAGACGATGTTATTTACCTAACGGTCTACCTAAGACGGCATTATCTTCCTAACGGTCTACCTTAGACGATGATATTTACCTAACGGTCTACCTAAGACGGTGTTATCTTCCTAACGGTCTACCTTAGACGGCATTATCTACCTAACGGTTTACTTTAGACGGTGGTATTTACCTAACGGTCTACCTTAGACGGCGTTATCTTCCTAACGGTCTACATTAGACGGCGTTATCTACCTAACGGTCTACAAACTACATAAGAGTTAGGGATGTGTATTAAGAGTGATTTTCATATTCCAATATATTGCAATATTTAATGGAGTATTGAAATATATTAAGATATATTTTATAGCTGGACATTAGGTGCCTTTAAAATAGATTATACAGAAAAAAGTAAGCAACGGTAAAGCTACCAAGCAATCTTAATTGGGACAACAATGACTCAATTTTACAATTGTTTCTATTAAATCATTTCAAAACAGCCTAAATCACAAAAAAAATACATGGAAACATTTTCCCCCAATACTTTGTCATTTCAAAACTATATTGCTTAACATATATTTTAATATATTGGTCATTGTAATGGAACTGCCCATCCCTTATTAGAGTACATTTTCTCCAACACTTCACTTTCGCATTATGAAAAGATAAACACTTTACCCTCATACATTTATTAAACAAAACTTACCATTGCGTCATTACTTGATGGAGTGTTACCGGAGTCGCGTGATCAATTTTGTCACAAAGTTGAACTTACAACTTATGTTTACGATGGGAAAGTATCAAAGAGAAATAATCAATCACTCCTGCGTGATAAAGAGTATAACAGCCCCCGTGATAAGATTTGATATGGAGCACTTGGCGAAGCCTCGTGCATTCTCACCCTCGTGTTCAGATTTCTCTGTCTACATGACAAAGGCGTGACCGATTCCTACCTAGACGATGCAGTGAGAATTTGGCGAAGGTTTAATGTAATGAATGTCCATCTGACCTTTCCTTTTGTTCTTCTAGTTGTTCGGCCTATTCTTTTACTCCCCCTCAAGGTTTTTGTGCAATTTTGAGTGCTCCTACCGGATAACTTCACTATCGATGTGACTCATAAACTTTCGCATGTATATGACTAGATATTTAATAAAGTGTAGCCGAATCGATTCGTCGATTTGACACATCTTCATTCATTTAATAATTTAAATCAACTAAGTGTACATACGCTTATAGCGTGGCCGAATTGGGACGATTTTATCGCAAAATCGTACATATTTTACTCCTTTAGTGTACGTATACATACGCTTCACCGATCATTTGTCTGATATTAGGCCGTAAAATGAGGGTGGGATTGTTCCTGGCGGAGAACATATACCACCCGTCTTTCTCTCTTTGGTGTCATCGCTCTGGTTTCTACACATTTTTATGTCATTTCTGGAAATCGGTATACACGTATTCAGCACACAGATACAAAAATGTGTGTTATTTACCAAAGTAGCCCGCCTTACCCCGTACTAAATGTATGTCCAGAACATGGCATCAATACTGTACCAGACCTGTTACATAGACACACCTTGGAATAACACAGACTTTTCCTTTTTACTTCACATTATGGTCCAGTTTTTAGATAAAAATTGCTATTGTGTGTGACTGCAGAACGTCTTGAAATGTTTTACCTTCCTTCGCAATTAACGCAACTACCAATTAAATTTCAGTAGACGTTTCTGTAGAATATATGATACCCAAGAAGGTTACAAGGCCCCTTCTTTCTTGTTCCGTGTTACTTAACACGTGCTCTAAAACCACGTGTACAGGTAACGCCCCCTTTAAGGTATTGCTACTGGAGTGACTCAGAATCACATTTCTTTGCATGTCTTTGACACTTATTCACTACGATAGTTTCATTTGTACTATAGAATAATGCCTTCTTCTTTTGTCAATATAACCGAATTACTCCCATTAAGCTTTAGATATTTTTAGTAGTGTAAAGTACGTGGGTAAAACCGCAGCCTTTATACCTTCATTCAACAGTACTACCCACCACGCATCGGGGACTGAAGATTAGTGGGAGAGTAATCTGTCCGCAAGGACTTAACCCTGGCATTGGCATTGGTAATATCTGCCCTCATGTTTTCTCATTATCCACAGTTACCCAACTTAATGGCACTGATGATTGTTGGGGAGGCGTACGGAGCTGCCATTCAATATCTGACCTTTACTTACAACATTCAAGATCAAAGTTAGATATTTAAGACATCATTTTTCTCAGCAAGTGCTTGATATAACTAGATTAGTTGTTTTCATAAACCTAGCATTGTCAATGAATTGATGTTGTATCTTAGTACAGACTAATTTGATATCCTGCCATGGCATTGAATTGAATTGGGTACCTTTATCATGGCCAAGGTTACTCATTCATTTGGTTTCATGAAAAGAGCCTTACTGAGATTTAATCAAAGGCAGATGGCATGGGAATTGCTTGAGATTTGTTTATCATTCACTTTGATGATAACACTTTTATCTTTTTGTAAATGACATAAGACCAACCTAATACTTGATATTCCTGTTCATTGCTACGTTATTTTTCTGAACCAATTACAATTTCACAGAAATAAATAGGCAATTCAAAATGGTAACACCATTGTTAATACCATGCACAGCATTTAGAGCAAGTCTCGTGATCCCCTAATACATGTACACATTTGTATATACCGCAATAACATGATCTAGTATATAGGGACAATGCACGTTTCTGTACACGACATAATATGCCGAGGATTTCCCAACCCGATATATAGGACAAACCCAATTTATTTGTGTTATGGTCGCCGTCATGATCTTATTGAAAAATATTCTATTTCCTCGTGCGATATGAAGGCCGATAATTTTGATTAAGTCCACATGTGTGTGTTGTATTTTCGTTTTCATCAGCCCGGATCTCCACTTGAGGATCCGGCTTTACAGAGTTTTGTAGGGCGGTCGTCGTTAATGGTACATAACATTTGGTCGTATTCTATTTGTCCTTGTTCAAGGTTTTTTTGCAAATCGTGCCATTGTTCATATTTTCTCTATTTTCCTCGATTTCGAGCTCGAATTATAGGTTTTTGCCGGTGCCATATTCTTGTGTTTTTTCAACATGTGGAGATTTAATAAATCTGTAGCTGCCTATCAGAGACTCCTAGTCTTACTACTTCACATCTAGCTGTTAATAGGCTACATTACGGCTATTCCAATGCCCTACATCTTATCGATCTGTCATCAGGATGGGCCAGATAGCTTGTGTATCATATACTACACACTCTTAACAGTTGCATGGATCAGTAACCTCAGCGCTATCAATGATATCACAAGAAGGGCATGTCAAACTCCATAAATATTGAATAAAGATTTGATGAATCGGGATTGATCGGTTTTAGCGACCCTAGAGCGAATATGACATGAACACAGATGGGATATTATTGCACGTGCCAGGCAGAATTGCACATGTCAAACAGCTCGCGACAATGATATGATATTCTCTCATATTATATATGACGTTCTAAATACGAGTATTTGAATGAAAATCGATACGGTAGTTCATCTGTGTGTGCTATAGGCTGCTACCTTTCGTCATCACTGAACTATA
The DNA here is from genome assembly GCA_032359455.1 of Chlamys rubida. NCBI lineage: Eukaryota > Metazoa > Mollusca > Bivalvia > Pectinida > Pectinidae > Chlamys > Chlamys rubida. The sequence goes on from JAUMHH010000004.1 coordinate 37,971, forward strand.
CATTATCACACCTAGCATAGTATATGCTTAAGTCAGTAAACAAACGTGCAGGATCATAACGTGTTACGTACTAGTAAGCTAGTCAAAGGTTTCTCGATTAACTCATTAATCGTACTCTAAAGATCCCAAGCAGACCGCTGCTGACTGAACAATCGTGATAAGCTAAGGAGACTACACGGCGACAATGGTATGGTTTAGGTACATCGTCTTACTGTTGAAGGATCAGTTGCGTAAATATTCACCAGGGAAGCGTGGGTAAAGCAAAGCGATAAAATGCACTATGTGGGAGTATGTACTTGACTTTCTAACATTGACATTGAAAATATTGTAAATAAAAGGTCACGGTGTAGTGATACTTGATACTGACTCTTTTCCATTGATATTACTCCCCCTCCCACCCCCCTTCCAGTAACAATATATTGCTGTATCCCCCACACTGCCCACATTAGCATATGTACCCCGGACAAATAATAGACTTTTGTAGTGGAAACAGTACAGCGAGAAAGGTAGGGACGTTCCTTTATGTTTTCTTCTATCTAATGAGAAGCCTAAAAGCTAATTATTATTACTACAAAATCTTAAATATAATCACTCACTAATTAGTATAAGTGTTTACGTAGCAGTCATCTTTTGTGTCTGGCTTTTTAACAGGCAGTTAACATGTTACATTTTTGTTCTTAAGATTACTAGTAGCATTGTTCATATAATAGGGCGATGATGTTTGGTTATCTAATATTTAAAATAACACAAACTAGTTATCTAACCTGATAAATGACTCGCTATTTTTCTGTAATAGTATATAGTAACACACAAAAGTTCTACGCTCTTATATCATGTTAAGAGATATAATATTCTATAACGCCACTCATTAGATGAATCACCTTCTATAATAACACTAATAAAGTCTATCATGCCATATCAAAATATACATCACTTTTAAAATCAGATAAACAATAACATAGGTTAATATTTTAATCTTGTACAATTCTTAATGACGTGCGCGTAGGAACCGTTCTATCAAGTTCGTGGACGAAAAACTAAGAATGTATTCTCTTTGCCTTTTTGAATCTGGATGCCTCACCTCAGTGGGTATTATGCAGACTAATCTTTGCAAGCATAATGTGAATACGATGTTAACTTCTTTATGTGTTATTTACATTGTATCAAGTCTGTAGCAATGCTAGTTTCATTTGAATATAAAAATCAAAATGTAATATCAAACCGGATTAAAAATTAGCATAATGTATGCAATACAAGACCATCAGTGGTAGTGATAGTGGTGACGAAATGCATAATCTTTCATAGATATGTAAATATCAAGCACTTCATTTAAAGCGTATGGCTGAAGGAGAGCTAAGAGAATGTTTTTAAAGAAGTAACGATAATGCATAAATGCATTCGGCAACAACTTCATATGGCGCCATTATGCTTACTATCATATGGCTTTGTCAGCCATCTTGACATATTTTTCAGTATATTTTTCGCTCCAAAAATGGACATATCGTGTTTGGATCCCATTCATGCGCAATATGATGTATGCGTCCTCATAAAAAGTTATATATATAAATTGTGTTTGTGTCATTGCGGAAATGGATCCAGTGTCTGCATTTAAATGATATGTTGTCGATGATAATGCGAACGATAGACTTATCCCAACATTTGAACTCTTTGAACCTTGATCTCAAGATATTGTATACTATGCATAAAAAGGAAATGTATTATTTTCAGTTCTCATACATAAACTATAGTATGTATGCGTCATCATAAAATGTTTTAGATGGAAACTGATGCGGTGTAAATGTTGAAATGGATCCAGATTTTGCATTTGAATTATATGATGTTGGGGAGGAATGCTAACAATCGAATTCTCCCAACATTTAACCTCTTTTAAACCTTGAGCTCATACTGTTATAGTCTATGCATACAAGAGGAAAGTATTATTTTCAGATCTCGTACATATACTTTATCATGTATGCGTCCTCATAAAATGTTTTACATAGCAACTGTTGTCGTGTCATTGTTGAAATTGATTCAGTTTTTGCATTTAAAGTGTATGTGAAATGCGGGCTATTAAACCTTTAACCTCTAGCGAAGGTTGATCTTACGGAGACCGAAAAGGATGTCAAAATCAAATTAAATGTATTCAGTGAAAATGATATATGAATTGGTCACGTGTAAGCTTAACTAAGAAGATGATTAATGCATACATTGCTGATATTAGGTTCAAAATCGGGTGTGCAAAACCGGCGGTCAAATCTTGCAAACTTCATTTCAAAAAGATGGAATGAACATCAATAACTTACACAGCATATTGTCATGTTATATTTTGAGTTCGACATACGTATGTACGATTATTGCGATGTTATGAGTAGATCTATTTTGATATCAATGCATGAGAAGGTATTTGCTTGGGTATAGCTGATTCATGATGTTTGTTGATAGAAATGTACTGCTAGGTTCTTGCCGATCACAAAACCTGAATGTATTGAATGTTTCACATTGATTTATAAGAACACTCGAGCTGCCATAGTTTGCAATTAGCAATTATTGCTTGTTAATATGTATACATTTAAGGAACAAAAACAACATCATGATTTTGGGTCATGGTGGTACAGTTTTTGTAAATACATGGGATGGGGGAAATTTTGGCAAAAAATACTTAACGAAGCCGATCATTCTTAATTAATTTTCCCCCGATACTTTCTTGTTTAAAGATAACTAGTCTACCATAATGCTGATTGTTGATTACATGTATTCTACCACGTCAGGTATATAGAAACTAATTATATCCAATTATTCAGGTTTGCTTTTGACCGTTCGTTATCCGTGCATGCATAAGCTGGAATGCAACTATCTTATCTGTTATTGAATGATCCCTAGCCTAGTCGCTGACAAGAAAAATTATTGATAACGCCATTGTATACACACGAATAATATTCATGCATACATAATATCACATGTATATTACCATCCAAGATATGCATGTTCTTGATTCATTCTCAATATTTTGACACTATTTGCTGTTTGCTTTTTGATAGTTATAGTTGTTCTTCATTAACGCGGTGTTGCTGATTGTGGCGCTTTTTAACAATATCCATCGACTACCTTTAACGTAGCATGCTTACTGATATTTGTTTATGTACTCATAATGTTGGCTCACTTATAAGTAATTGCTCTTATAATCATCTTAAAATGCCTGCATATATACTGGTAATGTATATATATATACAACATGACAACATCATATTGTCTAATCTGTAAGAATTATTTCCTTCCCCCACATCTATCTTTACAAATATATAGATATATAATCAAATAAATAATGTGTATGATATGTATATGGTGTTAATTTTCATGATTGTGATAGTATTTGCCGTTAATTTAAATGCATACATAAATAATTCGTGTATTCTTATCTGGTGTTTCGCACCGAGCCGTACTTTATGTTGGTTTGTTGTTTTATTTATTATTTCATTTTTGCTCTCTTTTTAAAAAAAAAAAAATTCAATTCTACTTTCTCCTTTTAATTTGATTCTTCTTCCATGCAAGTTTTTATACACTTATCTGTACATATGTTTACTTTAATTTCCATTCCTTTTTCTCACTCACTTTGTTAATATGTGTATGTGCGTGTTAAATTTTTGATAAAAGTTAGCTGTGTTATTTACCTTAATTAACTATACCATAGCTCACCTCGGATAACAGAGGTTTTATCTATTTATTTGTTAAGTTTCCGTTAGCCTGGCCAATCTTCCCCAGCGCTTAGCGTCCGTGTTGGTCATATCAACTCTTACTACGTCAGCCGAGCCATCGATATGATTGACCAGGCTATGCTCTATAAATATTCTGGAAAACATGTCTGAGTTCTAGCTCTATAGTTCTAGAAAATTTGTTCGATGTACAAAAAGTATAAGCCGCACGGAAGTCATGTTATTTTGTGTTCAAATCATTCCGAATTACACAGGAAAGGCCCATTTCAGGTGGGTGGTTAAGGATGTACTCTTCTGAGGTTTCAATCACGTTCAAGTCTCGTTTTGATCTGGTGTAACGAGTTTTTGTAATATT